>CM029618.1:1510232-1740232 GCA_017311315.1 Dendrocalamus latiflorus
TAAGGAAGATGTCGGAACCTGATAACAGCTCTCTAACAAAATGCGAGAGTGTATCACTGTATCTCCATTTAAGTTGTTGCCTTAGGCATGCAATTAATGTACTTGTCCGTTGTCAGTGTGCATATTCTACGAATTGTACTGCCTTTGTGCATCTTAAGGGAACAGTACTTGCCTCTCCTGCTTTTCTATGTCTCCATTTGCCTTTTTCCCTCCATACTAAACTGCTTAGCTATATCGTTAGTTTCGTTATTCTTTTGTCTTTTTGCTATATGGTGATGGGTATGCTGTGGTGGAAGAGAGTTAGGACATCACCTGTTCGAACTCTTTTATCTCTGCAAATAGTGTTGAATGTTGACTAAGAAACGTGCTATGCTTCTTGATTATGTGACAGGGAGCATCCATTAACGCACCTAGCGTGGGTAGCAGTTAAAAACTGTGCTGAACGACCCACTTCCTGCTGGGATCCTTTTGTTCCCATACATTTGGCCTAATCGAATGTGATGAAATCTGGCAGTCAAGCTATCTTATCTTGCTGATGTCTTTTGGCTGCCAGCCGTTTTTCTGAATGGAATGAATGGCACAAATTTCATTTGGGGTCGTTGTGTTAATGAAATGCGGCATATGTGTGAGACTGGTTCACCCAAATTTTATGTTCATTCACAAGCTTATTTTGCGTCTTTTGCATTCGTCTGAAAGTATACAAGTATGTTTCATATTATCTCATCTCAAGACTCAAGCTATTACACAGAAGAATGTAAAATTGAGGGTGGTATTTTTCTTGGACGGGGTAAAATTGAGGGTAGTAGTAGCATAACAAGCTGTTACACTATAGTCTTGGCCTCTAGCGGGCGGGTACGATTGGTAGTGCAACTGTGCAAGGTTAGTTGCATTTCTGTGCACTGCGGCTGGCCATGAGCAATGCTGAGCGTGTGAAGTTGAAGCTGCCGACAAAATTTTGACATTTCACTTGGTAATTGCTCCCACGAATAATGTGTGCCATCTAGTCGCCCGTGTATTTCCGATTTACTCCCCTCGCAAACCCATGCGTGTTCAGTACAACAATACATTTTCTTGCAAGAGTCAAGAGTGGTGCTTTCTGTCAGTCTATGCTCTCCCAAACACTAAATTTGACAAATCTTGTGACTCGCTCTTCAGGAAAACACTGAAGCAACCCCCTACAACTATTTTCATTTTCAGTTGAAAAAATAAATCTAAAGCAAGTGGGCCAGGAAAACAAGTGTAACTAAAATGACACACACACACACACACACACACACACACACACACACACACACACACACACACACACACACACACACACACACACACACACACATATATATATATATATATATATATATATATATATGCATATATAGATACACTATTCAGTGGCTAATCGTAGAATAAGCGCGCACGCCCCTAGCGACGCGACCTGAACCAAATCAGCCAATCGTAATCACGCTATCCCCCTGTCAGTCGGCCCCACGTACGGTTGGCGGTCGTGTTGTTGGTAGACCGAAAAGTTACTTGTGGTTACACATAAAGTTATCGTCTATATGCAGTGAAGTTACCATCTGCAAGGTAAAGTTATCATCCACATGGTAAAATTATTGTCTTATGCACAACAAATTATCATATACAATACATTAAGTTACTTACAGTTATCACATGCGTTAAAACCGTGCTCCCGTGTCCCATGTGTCGCTTTTTCCAGAATTTAGTGGGGTATGGAATCTGAATGGTTTTTAAGCCCACCCAGGAAGCTCTCTTCGTCTTCCCCCGATTTGATCTCTCCCGGTCTCTCCATCTCTCTCGCGAGAGCGCTTGCCTAATCCGGTGACCTCGCCGCCTCGTCGTCGACCGCATGTCCTAATCTGATATCTTCTCTTGCCACCTCGTTGTCGGCCACACGTCCTAATTCGGTATCTTCTGTCGTCGCTGCTTCGACCACGCACCGTCAGTCGTCGCCGTCAACCTCACCCGACTATACCTAGGGTTATCTATTTGGCTAGATGTTCCTTATATTCTGGCTATAGTGTGGCCGATTCGTCATTGTGATGATGTTCCTGTATTTTATACCCGATCTCCATTATCGTCGAAAATTTCGTGTTAGGAGAGCAAATGAAGACGACGGAGAAGGCACCGTCCAAGGCAAGCAAAACCACAATTGCAGATAGACAGAATGCTTTCGACCCTACCCAAGCAGAACCTGCCATTGTGAAATCTATCAGAAATGCTCATAGCGGGAAGAGGAAGAGAGACGACAATTGCTCAAAATACAATGGGTATGTGTAACATTATAATACACATTTTGTAAATCACTAGTGGATGTATAGTAAATTTCTAGTTTATACTTGGTAACTTTGTAGTGTATGGTCGATAACTTTTAGATTAATGGTTTTTTAACTTTTCTTATTTAGTAGGTGATAACTTTGTAGTGTATCATCAATAACTTTTAGATCACTGGACTATAATTTTTTTTCTTATGAGTCTGGTTGCTACAATACTCTTACGAGTTACGACCATAGCGCTACTTCGACCACCCCCCACCGCCGCCTTCAACCTCCCTCCACGACCGGCGCCGCCAACCCGCCTCCCTCCACCCCCTTCGACCTCCCTCGGTGCCCCCCGGCTCCATCCCTAGCTTCCCCTGGCGCCGCCCCCTCCTCCATCCACGCCTCCCCCTTCCCAACCACGAATTGCTTCGACCACGACGGCTTCGACCACATCGGCTTTGACCAAGTCGGCTTCGACACAGTAATTTCGACCACGACGGTTTCGACCATAGTGACTTCGACCACGGCACTTGGTTGAAGCCATAGTCGAAGCAGCCGTGATTGAAACCTCTGTGGTCAGGGAGGCGCCAGCCGCCAGAGGGGAGGTGGAGGCGCTGGGGGAGGCCTGAGGGGGCAGCGCCGGGGGAGACCAGGGGGGCGACGCTAGGGGAGGCGGGAGGGGTGGCGGGCGGTGCCCAGGGAGGCTGGAGGGGGCGGCGCCGGGGGGTTGGAGGGGGCGGCGCTGGGAGGGAGAGCCGGGGGGGGGGGGGGGTAGGTCGAGGAGGGGCGGCGTTCGGGGAGGGGCGACGCCTGGGGAGGGAGGAGCAAACTCTTGTGAGTTGTGACTGAAGGCAAAGGAGCGGCGGGGTATTTTTTTTTACAAATAAGTATAAGTCATCTGGTGGTTTTCACCCGCTTGGATCGTGCCTGTCCGGGATCCGACGGTCTTGGACGTTTGTTAGCATGTTAGCACCTAAACGGGGGCATTAGCAATTTAGCACTAGATATGTTACATACATATACTGACCGCTGAAATGGAGGGACTGCTATCTCTAATTCCACTTTTAACATTGGCAATTGCAACGGTGAGTAGGATTAATGGGATTTTCGCTTTACAGACGTCAACCACCAGACTTGATGGATGTATCGTACATCTTGTGGGACTGCCGAACTTGCTCTTGTGTTAGCTAGACAACTTGGCTAGCGATCGATCGATGGTCCAAATCTTACAGGTTGGTTGCGAGGACAGGACGAACCTTCACAAGATTTCTCTCTGTCCCTCCTTGTTCAGTCATATGCATGCCCTTTTACAAGTCGCCTGTCATGGCTGGAAGCTGACAAAACCCTCATGATTAGCGCACGCATAATGCAACTTCTTCAGCCTGGATTTGTGACCCTATGCTGTTCTTTGATGCATGGATGCATGCAATTGATTAAGGCTTCATTAATTAAGTTCATGGATGCATAATAACGAGTAAGTAGATAGGAGGACGAGGACGTACTTGCGGTTGCATGCACACGAGGGCGTCCCTCCTTGTTGGACACTTGCAACTTGCTGTTTGGGCGCTGTCTCCCTCCCCCCCCCCCCCCCCCCCCCCCCCCAGTGATTAGCGTCAACATCGGCGACCAACCATCGGCCGAGTTCGCCATGTGGAAGCTCAGACGTCGCCGTCACCACCACGGTACGACCGGCCATCATCGACGTCGTCGCGGGCATCGTCGATCGGTGAGCCCACTGCCGGCCGGCTGATGGAGATCGAAGCTGGTACACGTACTCGCATGAACAAGTTGTCAGAGTTCAGGTACTTGTCTTCAGAATCTTCAGGTTGCTTACACGACTCACTCTCTAGAGCTCAGTACTGGCTCGGTAGAGTTTCTGAGCTGGCGCAAACACTGACATGTTTGGAGCATCTCGCATGCGATGGAGGCTCTACTAGCTAATACGTTCTTTAATTGTTGGTACTCTTACCAGTTGATTGATTTGATCGACATTCATATCCATCAAGTCGCATGTCATTGTCTCAGCAGCTACTATACCGTCTTGCGACGACGACAACTCTACCGCACTCTCTGTCCATCTCAAACATTTGCATTCTGACAGTTTGTTCGATCGATCGAGTTTGATTTGTACAGCTTAACCTTCCCCTCCTTCCTGCAGCCTGTCCGCTGTCTGAAAATAGTAATGAATTGTTCGTCTAACTGCTGGTAATCTAGCATTTCAGCGATCAGTCTGCAACTTAACTCTGCATGCATTCCTGGCAAGATTGATTGGAGGGAGGAACGCATGCATGCAGCTTTCGTTTGGCTAGCTTAATCAGTTGGGTGCGTTTGTCTGTCTGTTTGCTTGCTTGTTATCTCCTGCATCTGCTGGTGTCTGAAATCCTGCACTGTTGGTCCTGATTTGGGCATGGCCTTCCTTTACGACGGTGTACGCACATACGTATGGTCTCTCTCTGCAGGACGTTTGGTTGCACGCTCGTCATGGGCTGTTCTTTTCGGCTGTGGCTTATTATTTTTGGCTATGATTTGTGGTTTTTGGGCTGTTCGTGCGAGAGATTACAGAGTAACAAAAACTCATGTGCGATTTTTACAGATATAAATGAAGTCGGTACAGTATGTATTACAGTTAACTAGTAGATCCTATTTTAAAAGAAAACCCGTTTAAAAGTTAATTACTATAAAAAAACCAAAAAACTGTCTTTAGAAGCTAAAAAGAACAGGGCCAATTGTTTGCTAATGCACGGAGGCAGGCAGGCTGCATGTTTGCTGAAGGGACCAGGGGCCAAATGGAGATCTTCACTTAGATTTTACAACATGAGCATCATAGTGCAAGATGCTAATTGAGATAAGTTTCATGATGTGGGATTAAGAATCTAGCGGTGGGCCGGCGGCTCTTATGATAGTTAAATCGGAGAGACATAGTTCGTGCGTGAGTGGACATTACTGGGTCCAATTTGCTATATATTAGTATGGTCATTTGTAATAAGTGGCAGCATAATGTTGCAAGTTGGTTGAGTGTCCATACAAGCCTGTTGAACTATTGAAAGACAGGCGCACACAGGGAGGCGCTGCATGCTGAGTGCTGACTTGCTGTATCACCACATACGTACGCCAGTCAAGAAAATATCCAAGATGCGTCCGAATATATAATCACCTGATAGAGTTCTATGACATCTGTAGGGTGATCAAGCCTTTTTTTAAAAAACAATATAGGCTTATGAATTCTTAACAAGCACAAATTACTCCTTAAGTGTCGTGCTAGAATAGGTGCTATCAAACAATTTTCTCTTTGACCAACAATATCTTTATGAATATATAGTTAAATTGGTTGTATGAAAATAGCATGAGTAGATTTGTCTTAAAAAAAGAACTTCTATAGCATTAACATAGCCACGCAAATCAAAGCTTGTCACGTGGTAATGGATGAGTCTTCTTGGCCGATTAATTAACAGAAAGATGCATGCATGCATAAACAAGGGTTAGTGCCGGTCTTAAAATAAGCAAGGTAAAGGATAGCGGGCCTGTTCTTTTTAGTTACGGCTTGTGTTTTTTGACTGCAGCTTATGACTTTTGGGCTGTTTATGTGAGAGATTATAGAGTAACCGAAACTTACGTACGGTTTTTGCTCATATAAATGAAGTCGGTACAATATGCACTACAATTAACTAGTAGACTCTATCTTGAAAAGATACCCCGTTTAAAAACTAGTTACTGTAGAAAAACCAAAAGCTGAAGCCAAAAGCGCATCAAGCCAAATGTGCGTACTTGCATCAATAACTCTGAGCCTCTGCAAATTTCAACGGATGGTGGCAAAAGCTAGCCGTGGAGACGAAACGAGGAAGGAATTAATGGTGGTTGCGGTGTTCTTCCTACAAGCTATGTAGTATACGTTTTTCCTTTTCTCCACACATAGCGGCTCGTCTTCCATAGTCAAAGCTAAAAGGATGGCCATCCATGTAGCACAGCATCGCCTATCATGAGATGCAACAACCAGTGGCATATATAGGTCACCAAGTGCGGTTCTTAATTTATTTTTTGTCCTGGAGATCGACCAGACACTATATTGTCATTTGCTGTGCACTTGTGTGATTGATCCACCTATCAAGGTTTAGGAAAGCACATGCTGTGGTGCATTATGCTAATCTAGTTCTGAAAAGCCAAGTCTAGGATGATCGCGTCTACGAGGACATATCTAGTAGTTCATCCCAATTTTGTGGTGCATCGTATGCATCCTAGTCAACCATCCTTCAAAAATTCAATTGATAATGCGAAGTATATTAGGAGAAACAAAAAAAAAAGAGAGGAAGATTTCAGTGAATAGTAGCCCTTTATTTTTCTTTTCCTTTTTGGATTTCATTTTCAGCTGGATTTATCTTTTTTTTCCTCCATGTGTAAATCGAATTTAGATTTGAAATTTTGTGGCATAATAGATTGATTCTGTGTCAATGTTCAAATGTTTTTTTTAAATTTTCCGTAACTATTTGCATCGTGTTTTAAAGAGGATGTACAGAGATACACCAAAAGTTAAGATGCGCTAGATATGTTCTCTGGGGTCAATATACGTTGGAAAGTTATTTCTACACTGACTTTTACTTAACATAAACTGAGCTCACTCTGTATTTGCCCCTCTTTAATAAACTGTTGGAAATACCTTATTTTTCCTGTTACAGTTCCTGTTACAGTAGAGCAGCAGTATTACCCAAGTAATTAACCTGGCAGGAAAAATCAAATGTTGAAGTAGGAGGTGATTCCATACACTACTAAGTGCATAGTGAATTGTACAACTATTCATACAATGGTGGTGATCGGTTCGGCTGAAAAGCTCATGACTTATGGCTGAAAATACTGTAGCTGGCTGAAAAACGCACTGTAGCTGACAGAGGCTTATTTAGCATAATTAAATTTAAAAAAATTAAAAATATAAAAAATATGTTAGCCCATTACGTATAATACAAACAAATACGGGAAAAAAAGAACCGGCAAAAAAGCTCAACAAAAAGTCAAAAGTTCAGAAAAAGACGAAATTTATAAATAGTGCAAAATAAGCCAGAAGCCGAAGCCGAGTTGATCACCACGATGAAGGGAAAGCATGGAGTCACACTCTTAGGACAAACTGACAGAACAATGTATATATATACATGCATCTTTAATTCCTCACCGTCTTTGTTTGGATGGATCGACTGGTCATAGATACAGTGGTCAGAGATACGTTTCCAGGGCAGGGAGATACGGATCATGGATCATGATCGAACCTGTCTGCAACAACACCAGTGGATGCATTGGAAAGCGTCGCAAGCATTCTCTCTCCCTGCATTGTTCTCCCTTTTCATACTGTAGAGCACTTGAACGATCGATGATTTGATGTGAAGACTTCCATTTCCCACTACCGTCCCCGCTTGTCAAATGTCAACCCTTGGTTCAGTTGTTCCTTCCCCACTAGTCCACTACTAGAGATGCTCGGAACTCTGGTCTCTCACACTTGCAGCGTAGATCCTATTTTGACCTTGTCTCTGCCATCAGCTCATCGTGTCATGCAAATCGTAAAACAACCAATGCAGCAACCAAATAAAAAACTGAAGTGAATTGTGCTGTTTTCGCAGGGATATGGATATCATGAGCTCTGAGACTACACCCCGCTTATTTCGGTTTGAGTTTCTGGCATATTTTTCATTATTTAAAAATTTCTTTTTTTCTGAACTTTTGGTCTTTTTTGAGCTTTTTTTACCGGTTCTTTTTTTCTTATATTCGTTTGCGTTGCCTGTGATGAGCTAACATATTTTTTCTATTTTAAATTTAATTACGCTAAATAAGTCACCTTCAACTACAGTGTAATTTCAGCCAACTACGATGCAATTTCAAACCACTATTTTTTAGCTCAACCGAGCGGAGCTGTCTGTCGTGATTCGACGCTCAGAGACTACAGCTTGAATCAAGCCTGCAAACCAAATCAATATCCAAAGGTTTCAGACTTTCAGTTTTGCCTACGTAAACTCTTCTCTGAAAAGGAACCTATGCAAAACCTAACATAGCAGAGATATTACTAGTGCTCAACAAACTCCCGCAGAAAAAAAAAACCAGGGAGGTCCCCTAGCTGTGGATGCATCCATCATCACATCCCGTACATCATTAGGTTCACTATTACTGTGGATTAGTCGCATGAATTGAGACCCGTTTCTTTAGAAATTTCAAATCATACATAATTTAGTACTATATCGCTTAACTAAATGGAGAGAAGTCAATTGAGAAAACAAAATTATTACCACTTCTTAAAACATACTATACATGCCATGTGAATGACATGAGAAAAACGTTGTCTAAACACGCATGGGCGTATTAGATTCACTGCTGACACCACCATCAGTATAGCGTGCACATAGCTAAGTACGGTGAAAACATGGAGACAGGTGGTCCGGTCCGGGCCCCCACGCTGCCCCGGCAAGCCCACGGGCGCCGCGCGCCGACCCGGCCCCCTCCCGCTCGTACGTCTCCACCCCACCACCACGGCACCACCACCAACCATGGCTACCTCACGACCGCCTCCCCTATATATACCCTTCTCCTCCTCCTCTCCTCGTCATCACCAACCACCAAGCCATCGATCTAACTCGCTCAACACTCGCAAAGATTTATTGGTCCAGCTTGCTGCTATGGCGATCAAGAAGGGAGGCGCCGCGGGGCTGAAGCAGATTCTGAAGCGGTGCTCGAGCCTGGGGCGGCGCCAGCAGATTGGAGGAGTGGAGGAGGAGGAGGAGACGGCCGGGCTGCCGTCGGACGTGCCGAGGGGCCACTTCGCGGTATACGTCGGGGAGCAGCGGCGGCGGTTCGTCGTGCCCATCGCGCTGCTCGACAGGCCCGAGTTCCGCTCCCTGCTCCGCCGCGCCGAGGAGGAGTTCGGCTTCGGCGGCGCCGGCGCCGGTGGCCTACTCGTGCTCCCCTGCGAGGAGGTCGCCTTCCGCTCCCTCACCTCCTCCCTGGCCTGCACCGCCCGGTGAACCACGCCTCCCGGCGCACGTACACCGTCCATGCCGCTATTTGTTCCGTTCATTGATTTGGCCTAGCTTAGCTTGCTAGTAGCAGCATGGCTAGCTAGCTAATTAATGGTGTGTGCAAATATGGAAATGGAGGTCGATTCGGAGTGGTGCATGCGCGGATTAGCGCGCGCCCTTGGAGCGAGTGTGCATCTGGAGAAGAAGAAGATCGAACGAAAGGCTTAGCTAGTAACAGGCCATTGTTGCGTGTACGTTGTTTGTGATGTGTTCGACTCCTCAAGCCTTCTCTGTAGCTAGATACTCAATGGAGAGCTTAGGGGAGATGAACCGTCATTAATTTTTTTCTCTGTACATGCGAAGATATTGGCCGGCTAATTAAGCAAAGCTAGCTAGCAACCGAGATACTACTACAGATGTGTTCCTCGATCTCCTTATTCCTTTGGGAAATAATAATGGTGATGTGCTTCAAAAGTTTTCAGGCCCTGTTTGGAATGCGGGAATTTTTCCCGATTCCTGCGGGAATTGAACTGTTTCCTGCAAAATTCCTGTGAAATTCCTCTGTTCCAAACAGGCCCTCAGAGTACGTGGCACGTACGTTAGGTACTTGCATTTTTTCTATTCTTGATGTAGTTACTTCTATGCTATGTCTTACATAATAGAGAGTATCTCATGCAATAAACAGTATGTACATATAGACGTGTAGTATATAAATATATAAACCATCTAGGTGATATATATAGTTTTTAAATATACTTCTTTTTATATACGAATATGAAGGTATTAGCAAAATATGTCTAAAACTATATGTTCTTTTGCCATTTTTTCACATAGTTAACATTAAAGTATCTTAGAATCAGTATATGAGTATACATAAGATGATAAATGAGTATATTAAATTTGTTTAGAAGGTATATCATAGGTGGGAGTAGTTACACCTGGAAGTAGAATATATTTTTCTTATACAGAAAAATGATTATATATTTCGTTTGTGTTTTCCAGTAATCTGCAGCTTTCCGGCTTAATTGCCGGGCGTCGTGCGTAAGGATAGGAGAACGTGGGGGTATTAATTGAGATATATATGCAGTGTCTGTCCAAATTTTCTGGCCGTTTTGGCGATCGTCGTGTGCTTGTACTGACCACGATAGGCAGCAGCTGGTCGTTTTTTTTTTGAACTGTAGATATGCCCAGGGGCGTAGCTAGCGTGAAGCTGGGCCTCTGGCCTAGCCCATTAAAAATGAAGATAGTAAGATTATACTGTTCTATCTACAGTTAAAACGCTAATGGATTTCTCAGCTGGCCTCGAGTCATTGCCCCAGCGACCTGAGGTCCAGCTTCGCCTCTGGATAGTCGGAAGCTACATTATCTGGTTGGTGATCGGTAGTTGTAGATTTCGAATGTTTTATTTCTTATTTTCTTTGAGTACCTTGAGTACTCGTGTCTGACTAGCCAACAGTCTAACCTGCTTGTGTATGACGGTTAGACCGATTTCTCTCGGTGGTCTGAGGTTGATTTTCGGAAAACATGAAAATTGAGTCACGGATTGAGTTGGGGTGACTTGGGTCATTGTATTAAGGTTGCATGATGCATATTATGGCTAACGTGGGTCAAGTTGTGAAGAACTTGTGCTCATAAATGATTTCTTTGTCTTTGGATGCGCAGAGTCGCTTGGAGTTAACTGTAGTCAATGGCGAGTGTTGTGGGGGTGGCCCAACCCCCCATGACTGGGCCATGCAACTAGTCCAGCATGTAATAGGCCCAATAGTGTAGAGGAATATACCAGTGTAAATATACCAATGTACCCTCAGGCTTTGTAAGTACTAAGGGGTAGAATGGGGATTTCCCATTCTACCCCACTCATATATAAACCCCCAGGAGGGGCAAAGGGGGGACATCCTCTCATTCTCACCAACACTCCCACAGACTTGGCTCTCCTCTTCCTCCTCTACTAGTCCCCTTCTTTCCTGTTTGGCCCGTAGCCACAACAGATGGCGCCGTCCGTGGGGACGACTAGAAGTTACGTATGGAAGAGATCTCTCCAATATTCAACAAAAGCAGCGGCTATGCGGATCTTTTTTCGCTCCTGGAAGCACACACCTGTGAGCATGCTGCTTTGGGCCACTCCCAACCAGATCTAGTCAACGGCAGCGACCGCCGAGCTGGAGTCCGTGACAGCGAGCCTTCACGCACGGCGAAGTGGGCTCCGCCTGCGCCTGCGGTTCACGCTTCATCCACGCCGCGGCGACAACCTCCGCCCTCCGAGCCGGGGTCTCCGCGAAGCCAAGTCTCCGCGCAACGGTCTGCGCCGAGCCTCCGCTCTGTCAAGACTCCGCGCGGGTCTGCATGGCCCATGCACATACATATGCATGGGGCAGGGAATCTTTATCCTCGTGTGAGTGTTCCTCTGCGTCAACAGTCTTCGCCTCCTTCCTGGAGTCTCCGCCAAGCCCTCTGGGATCTCCGCTAGTGTCTTCGGAGCCTTCGCCGCGGGCGGGACGCTATTCGCCGAGCAGCCCATGGCCCTGGTCTACGTGATCGCACAGCGCCCTCCGCAGGTCTTCTCTGAGCCATGTACACACTGGGCGAGGATGCCACGCCATGGAGACCTCGGCCTCACCTCCACGGAGACGAAGTAGCAGTCCATCCTGTGGTGATTCTTCATCAGTCAGCGGGGCAGATGAGGTACGGCGCCTTGAAGTTGTTTCGTGGTGGCACATGCTAGCCGCGCCTTACCAGGGTCTGTTTTTGCAAGTTTTGCTTGTCTGGCTTATCCCTTGCTTTCACTGCTGTCATCGCGTGTTTGCTGGCCTGGCCTCGGACTCTTTTATTGCTGTTGCATCTTCTTTTGTGCGGCGGCGCTTGATCGGCTTCTGGTTTAAATCGCACGATGGCCTTGCGCCTCGGCGTACTCCACGGAGTATAAACAAAGACACGCGTTCGCGCGCGCACTCTCCGTAGCCAAGGGTACGGGTATGAGTATAAACCAAAGACACGCGTTCGCGCGCGCACTCTTTGTAGCCAGGGGTACGGGTATGAGTATAAACCAAAGACACGCGTTCGCGCGCACACTCTCCGTAGCCAGGGGTACGGGCATGAGTATAAACCAAAGACACGCGTTCGCGCGCGCACTCTCTGCCAAAGACGCGGGCATGAGTATAAACAAAGACGCGCAGGGGGACGCCTCTGCGTGCACTCTACGGAGTATAAATAAGACGTAGCGTCGAGGTACGCCTTCGCATGCGCCAGTCTACGGACTCTAAATAAGACGTAGTGTCGAGGTCCGCCTCTGCACGCACCAGTCTACGGACTCTAAATAACACGTAGCGTCGAGGTCCGCCTCCGCACGCGCCAGTCTACGGACTCTAAATAAGACACGGATGTTGTCCCTGCGCACTCTACTAAGTATAAACAAGACGCGGATGTCCTGCGCACGTGTGGGCGTCGCTCCCGCATGTACTCTCCGGAGTATAAATAAGATATGGATGTTGTTCCCATGCACACTACGAGTATAAAAAATACAACATGGCCGAGACACTAGGGAGTGCCTCGCTTTAAGCGGCGCACCACTTGGATATCGCGCCCTCGCGCGCATTGCACCAGGGAGTGCGCCGCGGGCACTGTTTTTGAAGGTAGGGGAACGGCGGCTTCGCCTCCCTACCTCGGCGTGCGTAGTGCCGCGGGCACTGTTTTTGACGGTAGGGGAACGGCGGCTTCGCCTCCCTACCTCGGCGTGCGTAGTGCCCTCGGCCTACGCCGCAAGCGCCCGCTCTCCGCAGGCACTGATTTGGAAGGTAGGGGAACGGCGGCTTCGCCTCCCTACCTCGGCACGCGTAGTGCCCTCGGCCTACGCCGCAAGCGCCCGCTCTCCGCGGGCACTGATTTGGAAGGTAGGGGAACGGCGGCTTCGCCTCCCTACCTCGGCGTGCGTAGTGCCCTCGGCCTACGCCGCAAGCGCCCGCTCTCCGCGGGCACTGTTTTGGAAGGTAGGGGAACGGCGGCTTCGCCTCCCTACCTCGGCGTGCGTAGTGCCCTCGGCCTACGCCGCAAGCGCCCGCTCTCCGCGGGCACTGTTTTGGAAGGTAGGGGAACGGCGGCTTCGCCTCCCTACCTCGGCGCGCGTAGTGCCCTCGGCCTACGCCGCAAGCGCCCGCTCTCCGCGGGCACTGTTTTGGAAGGTAGGGGAACGGCGGCTTCGCCTCCCTACCTCGGCGTGCGTAGTGCCCTCGGCCTACGCCGCAAGCGCCCGCTCTCCGCGGGCACTGTTTTGGAAGGTAGGGGAACGGCGGCTTCGCCTCCCTACCTCGGCGTGCGTAGTGCCCTCGGCCTACGCCGCAAGCGCCCGCTCTCCGCGGGCACTGTTTTGGAAGGTAGGGGAACGGCGGCTTCGCCTCCCTACCTCGGCGTGCGTAGTGCCCTCGGCCTACGCCGCAAGCGCCCGCTCTCCGCGGGCACTGTTTTTGACGGTAGGGGAACGGCGGTTTCGCCTCTCTACCTCGGTGTGCGTAGTGCCCTCGGCCTAAGCCGCAAGCGCCCGCTCTCCGCGGGCACTGTTTTTGAAGGTAGGGGAATGGCGGCTTCGCCTCCCTACCTCGGCGTGCGTAGTGCCCTCGGCCTACGCCGCAAGCGCTCGCTCTCCGCGGGCACTGATTTTGAAGGTAGGGGAACGGCGGCTTCGCCTCCCTACCTCGGCGTGCGTAGTGCCCTCGGCCTACGCCGCAAGCGCTCGCTCTCCGCGGGCACTGATTTTGAAGGTAGGGGAACGGCGGCTTCGCCTCCCTACCTCGGCGTGCGTAGTGCCATCGGCCTACGCCGCAAGCGCCCGCTCTTCGCGGGCACTATTTTTGAGGGTAGGGGAACGGCGGCTTCGCCTCCTTACCTTGGCGTGCGTAGTGCCCTCGGCCTACGCCGCAAGCGCCCGCTCACCGCGGGCACTGTTGTTGACGGTAGGGGAACGACGGCTTCGCCTCCCTACCTCAGCGTGCGTAGTGCCCTCGGCCTACGCCGCAAGCCCCCGCTCTCCGCGGGCACTGTTTTTGAAGGTAGGAGAACGGCGGCTTCGCCTCCCTAGCTCGGCGTACGTAGTGCCCTCGGCCTACACCGCAAGCGCCCGCTCTCCGCGGGCACTGATTTTGATGGTAGGGGAACGGCGGCTTCGCTTCCCTACCTCGGCGTGTGTAGTGCCCTCGGCCTACGCCGCAAGCGCCCGCTCTTCGCGGGCACTATCCGCCTCGTAGGCATCGCCTCGGCGGGACGGTCCGTCTTCAGCGCTCGACGACACTCCTTGGCGCTCGACTTCGCCGTCCGCCTCGTAGGCATCGCCTCGGCGGGGCGGCACGTCCTCGGCGCTCAACGGCACGTCTTCGGCGCTTGATGGCACGTCTTCGGCCCTCGACGACGCTGTCCGCCTCGTAGGCATCGCCTCGGTGGGACGACCCGTCTTCGGCGCTCGACTACGCTGTCCGCCTCGTAGGCATCGCCTCGGCGGGACGGCCCGTCTTCGGCGCGCGACGACTCGCCTCGGCGCTCGAGTTCGCCGTCCGCCTCGTCGGCATCGCCTTGACAGTATAGGATCTGCCTAATGCATGGCATGACAGTTTTTTCATGAAAAATAGTCGTTTTTGGCCTATTGGATCTAGGTCCAATGACTCATGTTCCCCTCCCCAACCCTTCTTAGCTGATCCCATAGATCTCCATCCTACACCGACGCCGCCTGCCATAGCCCTCGCCGCTGCCCAACGCACCACCAACTTGCTGCCATGCCGATGTCGCCTCACGCTGATGCCAGTGAGACCCTTCCCCACCGCTCCCACCTCCTCCTCCCCGCCTGCTGCTGCTGCACACCTCCTCCCCCACCGCAGTCATTGCACGCTTGCTTCCCCCCGCCCTATGCTCCTTCCCCATCTCTATGGTCAGGCAGGTAACGCCGTTGGATCCACCACCACCGCCCATCACCTCCTAACTTCTCTCTTTCTTCTTGTCCCCATTGCCCTCCCCTAAGCTCGCGACTGGAGGCGCCATCGCCGCCTCGCTGCTCACCACCGTGCCTCTATCGCTCCAGCCTCTTTCTAAATCTGGGTCCTAGTAAGGGCCTGTTTGGCAGAGCTCCACCACTGAAAAAGTGAATCTGGAGCAGCAGATTCACCATGGAGCAGCTCCACCGTGAATCTGGGATCCCACCATGGAGCTGGACAAACTGTTTGGCTTCCACAGCAGCTCCAGATCCACGAAACTGAGTTTTTGGTGGGAATGGCCTGTTTTGCCCTTGGGGTTGTATGATATATATATTTTTTCATATAGCACACGTGTTTTATTCATATTTATTCACAAAAAATGGTGTAATTTTTGTGTGAACACAAATGCAATATCTCGACACAAATATTCATGAGCATTCAACATTGACGCACAAGATAGATAATTAATTAACCCATGTCCATGACAACGTCTCAACACTATTGCGATTGTCCATACATAAAAATAACTAAAGATTAAATGAAGACTAGTCTTTCATTACATGCTAGTTCCAAGCAAGAGCAATAGCTGTGGCCAAATCATCACGAAATACATCCATAATGGCGGCATTGGCTTCCGAAGTAGAACCATCCGATGTAACTGCATATCGGTTATACCTTTCCGGTATTGTTGGGACAAAATGAGGATCACGATCGAAACGAGCAAAGTCCGAATCTCAATAATTTGTGGAATTGAGGCTATCTCAATAATTTTCCTCAGTACATCAAAACTAGAACTTGCAAGTTTCAGCTTTTCTCAAGAGTATATAACCAGTGCAGTAATGGCAGTGAAAAGTGCCTAATCTGCACGGGATTGGCCAGCACGGGATGAGAGGATGCCCACGATGAGACCGTAGAGGGCGAGCGCTTTCTGCGAAAATGAGGATGAGGATCATGCCCACAAACAGCTTGGGCTGTTGTGCATTTGCCCTACAATCAATTATCCAAAAATCAACATCAAAACAACATTCAAAAGCAGGTAACTTGCAGAGCCGCCTTCATAATGAGCATCAGATAAGAATACTTGGTTGGGTACTGGAAAAAGGCTTCAAGTAGCATATCAAGCCACATTCAAATAAAAAACGAACATAACTTTCTGATCTAGACATTATGCACAACGGACAAACAGAATTAGCTCCAATAAAGGCAAAACATGAAATAACCCTCTTTTCCTAAATTTTCTACAGGTTTATCTTAAACTCTAAAACCCGATCCCATCGCAATAACAGAATGAATCAATATCCAAAAATTATCTTACAGTATTGACAAGTAAAAAATTATCCTATCAGTTATTCCCAAATTAGAAGAAAAATCCGCATGCTTATAGAGGAACTTAGATGCCCTCAGGAATAAAATACAGGTTGATCATACTCCAGTGAAGGACAAACATAATAGCAATTTTGTATTTCTGAATCATCAATAATATGCAACATTCTTATGAAAACTTCACGCACAAAGCACCTTACATGCTAGGCTGCTATTACTAACATAACACATGCATATTGTTGTTTGTTGTTCACACTATATATCCTGAATGAATAATGATAACAAGGAAATAGTCACTTCCATTGCAAAAGTTACACATTTGCTTGGCCTTGGGGTTGATCCCGGTGCTGATGATAACGGCGATGATGAGGCCGTAGATACCGAGCACACCAGCCATGACGACGGGCACGATGGACTTCATGACGAGCTCCGGGCGCATCACGCCCATGGACGCCACGCCCACGCCGCTCTTGGCCGTCCCGTACGCGGCACCCATGCCTGCAACAGCGAGAGGTATGAGATCAAGAAAGCATAAAAAAAAAATTTCAAAGCACTTTGCTTTCTGACGTCCCCTCGCTAATCGGATCAAATCTGTTCGCGTGGAAGGATCCCCAAATCAGGGCATGGAATGAACTCGTCGGCATAGAACCAAATCACGAAGCCCAATAGATCCAACAAGGAAGCGAGAGCTTCGAAAAAGCTAGCAAGAGCCTGAGACACATCTCGCAGTTCTTTGAAAAAAAATCTCAACTTTGTTCGGAAAAACTAGAGCTTTACGCATCGAATCGCTTGATCGTGAAAACTGGAGCTGATGGAGCTCTGCCAAACAGGCCCTAAACCTAAATCCTAATTCAGCCAACCACCACCCTAACTTGTCGCCGCTACCGTCAGAGAGAAAGAACCCGTTGGCCAGAACGCAAAACCATAAGGCCAAAAATTCGACCGTTTTTCCTAACAACATCCCACGGTTATCTTAGAATTCTGTAAAATATATGATATATCCATTCGTTGCCAAAGCCAAGCTAGTTAAGCGTCGTTGTACGTTAGTACGGTGTATAATTGTAGCCTGGCTAGTATAGTAGTCTAGTAATGGTTACAAAGTCATCGGTCGCTTTCGCAGTTTCGCCCAGCTCGGACTCGTTTCCAGCCCCGCTCGTTTCAGCTTAAGCTTCTGACTTATTTTGTACTAGAGCAACCTCTCACACCTCGCTTTCACTCTTGTGCATTCAATAGAGGTAGTTGAGCCAATTCAAGTGCATTGCATGCTAGATTGATCTATTTGGCACTTGAGTGTGATCTTGCCGCTGTGATTCATTTCTCTTGGTGCTTGCCGGCACCTAGACAGCTTGGCGGAGGTTCCGGTGATCTTCTCAAGAAGATGTGAGAAGGCCCGGAGGATTGTGAAGGCTTGGAACTCGCCTACCCGGAGAGGGAAAGGGCTGCCGCTAGTGATCGAGGTGATTAGGCTCAATTCGTGGAGCCGGTCCGATTCGTTCGGGCTTACCTCAACGTGGACTAGGGGAGACTGGCAAATCTCCGATCACCACGGTAAAAAGTGATTGTGTCAATTGTGGTTTGCTCTCTTGTGCTATATTTCATACAAGCATTTATTTTCAATTGAATATTTGATTGCTTGCTTAGTTAGAGTAGCAAACTTTGATCTAGGCTAATTGGTATTGCTTCTAGTCAATTACTTGCTCTAGGAATTCACTAAGCTTAAAATTGCTAATTGAAATTAGGCGAAAAATTTTAAAGCCGCTTATTCACCCCCCTCTAGTCGGCCTCCTCGATCTTAAAGTAGTTGCACAGTACGTGACGCAGTAGTCAACGATCACATGCGTCTCGCTCGACAAGGCGCTAGCTTATCTCTGATTGCAAAGATAAAAAATACTCTCTACTGCGCCCAATGTTGCCTTGCCAATCTATCCAGCCATGTACGTATGTTGTTCAGGTTGTTGCTTGGCTGCAACATGTCTGTAACAAAAGCCAAATTAGCTGGTAAGCAAGCTACTGAGCTTGGTTATCTAAAGTCCAAGATCAATATTGTAGCAGCCCGTGCAAAGGTCGGGCCGTTGTTGAACTATATACATTTGTTGGTAGCCTGGCAATTCGATTAAATGGACTTTAATTGGAACTGCGAGATAAAAGGATAATCCAGTCAACTCCGGTACGAAGAAGCATACCTACAAATGTCGCATCTCGGTGAATTCAGTAAAGCGCCGATCAACCATGGCACAGAGAGAGAGAGAGAGAGAGAGAGAGAGCAGAAAGGGGTGCCTTCATGCTACCATGGCTTTGTTTGTGCGCGGTAACTTACCATCGTAAGCATCAATTTTTCACACAGAAGCAAAGCAAGCATAGCTAAGCTAGCACTAGCACTCAGCCATTGCAATGTACAAAGGAGCAGAGACGAGGCGCCCATTGGATTGAATTGAATCAGATGACATGCCATGGTAGGGCCAGGAAGGGAGTAGGCCATGTGCCGCTGCTCGTGAGCAACCCAGGAACAGAAAATGCAGATGGCAACAACTCACCAGAGCCTTTCTTCCAAGTTGTGGTGCAATCCTTTGCCTCGCACACTCTGTCGTACGCCCCGGCCTGCACGGACGTACGCGCAGTGATGGCCATGAGTCCCATGTGTAGTAATCTGCCAGCCTGCAACTCAGCTAGTAACTACTAAAAAGCCAACAAGAGTTAGTAGCAATAGACACTCATATCTCATAACTCAGTTCATAGAGATGTAGACCTCGGGAATTTGATCCTGGGCAACAACTACGTTGTCATGGCGCCGCTGGGGCTGATAGCAACCTCGCAGAACATGGGGTCTGCAAAGATAAGTTCTTGGATGGAGAGATGGTGAGGAACATATGAGGTGTGATCCTGCTGCAGTTGGGTGATAATGACCTTGCATGGCAAGTTGATTTGATGATATGTATTATCTTTCCCCGAATCACATTGGGAATGGAACAAAACAATGCGTAATTTTTGCGTGTTCAAGGTAGCTGGAAGTCTGGAACACAGCGGTGCGGGGGGGGGGGGGGGGGGGGGCAGAGATCATATATAGAGCTCTACTCATTTGATGGATCCACAAAATTGCTCAAAATGCGCATTCAAGTTTGTTGCATTGCCGATCAACTCTAAGTGCAAAGCATACTCTACAGTGGTTTTCAAGGTACAACACTAAAATTTCGCCTGGTGCAGCATCAGGGGCGTAGCCACCGGGGAACTTAGTAAGATTTAAGCCTCATCTCTCCCGGTGGCAACTTTGTATATAGTAAAAAATAGAGAGAGAAAGAGAGAGATTAACAAACATAAAGAGAAACTAGCTCTTTTTGATAAGAAGGTTAACAATAAGTATGAAATTAAAGAAAAAGACGAGGAGGGTGAGGAGAAGAAGTGGAAATCATAAAATTAAATAAGAGCTAATAAATCAATTAATCAAAGAAAGAAAGAAAGTGAAATAATATATGTAAATCATAAAATGAAAAAAAGAAGAGGAGGAGGAGGCGTAGTAGTGAAAATCATAACATTAAAGAAGAGAAAATCAATCAAAGAAAGAAAGAAGAAATTCAATGTGGTTCAATCTATCTTGATGGCTTTCCCCTAACCGAACTTCGCTTAACCTCGATTGTGTCTCCTCGGCCATAGACTCTCTAGCTCTACGAATAACTAAATGATAACCAAATCATCTTCTTTTGTTGAGGGCCACGCTCCAGCTTGTTGAGTACCGTTGCCTTGCAGTCAGTGCCTCGATGAGTCGACCATGTAAGCCTCAATGAATCGATCACCTTACATTCGGGTGCATATCTTCTCACCTCGAAAGCCAGCCCCCAGTGAGTCGATAACTCGAGAGGCCATACTTAAGGCGAGTTGGGTATCCAGCACTTCGGTGCACACCCACTCGCACCACAAGCGACCTCTCCAGGAGTCGGTTAATAGGCACTTCAGTACAGGTCTCCTCACCTCACAAGCAACTCATCAGTCCCTAGTACTTCATGCCCCAACGCACTCCTAGTCGTTGGGCTAGTTCACCTACAAGGGGCAACACTCCACGATGACTTCACCTTCGTATGATACGACTCGACATACATGGCATTCCCTCGACCAAGCTCAACTTGACCTATCGATGTCTCCTCAGTTAGGCACGCCCATTGGATTGATCATTTTACATCAAGTGCCAGCACATCACCTCAACGTGGTGCAATTAACCTCAAGGGCCATCCCTCGACAAAGCGTAGTCTTGCGTCGGGCACCCCTTGCTTCATGGGCCACGCCCCCATGAGCCAGGCATATGGCACACTTCCAAGCTTCTAGCATAGTGGCATGGCAGGTTGAGTGGACGGTGGCTTAGCATGTATCCCATCACCTTGAAGGTCAAGCCTCATTAAGCTAGTCTCAGGTGCGCTCACCAATCTCGAACACCTTAGGGTGTTAGCATGCATCAATCGATCACGTCTTGATATGTCGTCTAACTCAGCATTGCCAATCAATCTCACGCATAAAGATGCATACACCCTAGTCGGCTTCATGCGTCTTGAAGCTCCATTGCGCCTTGGACTAGTGGTGCATCCACACCCATCTCGACAGAGTTTACACGGTGACCCAAGTACCCGAGGACTCCGCGTGCCTTAAACCAACAAGTCAGGTGCTTATTTCTATGTGTTCATGTGGGTCAATCTTTTGCACCCCCAAATTTTGTCATTCATTGGTGGCCATGCCTAGGCGAGTCGACCTTGGCACTTCTGTGCATACCTTTGCCCATCAAATGCCATGGGTCAAGAACTCACTTCACAAGGAACTTCTTTGGCCTAAGTCCTAGCCCCACGCCTCCATGTAACTTTGACATCTAGGTGGTCGACGCTTGACACCATAGCTATTCATGACCCTATGTCCATCTATGCAATGGAGAACTCCCTGATACAACCTAAAATTGGCCGAGCGGAGCAACGGCCCTTTGATGAACACCAAGGGAACCCAACTCGGAGGTGCAGGCACGACCTATCATCAGAAGTTCGTGTAAGGACTAAGGTATTTATCATGTTGTCAAAATATATTGTAGACTACCAATGGGATCGTTGACCCGAGGCCGCACGCCAACCCCTTTTGCAAATTGGTGCGTCGACCTAGGTGGGCAATTGACGACCACTCAGATCAGTAAGGGGCTACTGTTGAGGGAGGGTCCCCGTACTACCTCAAGCCTATGGCAACTTCGGCATGATGACACACATCAGAGAATCTACCCTAAATGAGGTCCGTAGATTAACCCCAAACAAAGTTTGCCCTGGACGAAGTCCGCGCCACCCGAACGAGGTTTGGGATACCAAGATGGAGCCCGAAAATAGACCTTGGCTAAGATCCAAAGTCCACCCTGGTCCCTGGATGATATCCGAAGCGGCCCCTCCCCTCAGTTGAGGTCCGCGCCACCCTAGATGAGGTCCGGTGGCTGACCTAAGAAGAAGTCCGGAGGCTAACCTTGGGCGGAGTCTGAAGTCCGACCCTAGAGACCAACCTTGGGTAGGATCCGGAAGAGACCCCGTGCAAGGTCCACAGACCTACACCGGAGTCCATCAAATGTGGTGGTGGGACCCACTTGGTGGAAAGGACAAAAATACCCTTAGAAGTAAACTAGGCTCCGAGGGCAAACTTTTAACTTCACTCACTTCCTCCTCCTCCTCTATAAATAAGACCTCCTGTAAGTGGGGAGGAGGGGGCTATTTTATAACCTAGACACTCATATTAAATACGCTTGTCATTCGTGTGCTTCTCCTTGAGTCCCTACGCATCCTCGGTGGTCTCTGCATTCGACCGAGGGTGCCTCTAAGTTTACTGTAGGATCTCGTATCGACGACAAAGTTTATATTAACACAACATATTTTCCTGTGTTCAAGAGTAGTATGTTCTAGTAGCATAATACAAATCAACACGATGCTCAATAGGAGCGTAAATATGATGCTGGCATGTAAAACATGACCAAGGATTAACTTGCACATAATACTGTATTTTTACTGGCAATACTATAATTCTAATTTAACCACCCAAGTGGAATGATTATCCAATGGGAATACTATGTTTAATTAAGTGGGTGGTAATCTATATGGATGATGTAATTTAGAAAGCCCAATCAATATGGTGGAATTTAGATCATTCAGGATCACCTTAATCCAATAGGTTATCATAGATTATTTCAAGAGTTATATTTGCTTCAACCCAATGATACGGCTTCTGGTTGCGACACAGTTGTAGACTGACTTTACCCATTTACATGTGTCATGGCTGCTTCCAGTGGTGAAAGCGTGTGGCTACGTCAGGGAGCCAGTGGTTTGTCATATGTGTTGCCACGTGATGATGCTAATGAATTATTGGAGGTGCAAATCGACATGATTTGTTGATGCCAACAACATGGATATCAGCAATGGTGTAAATGTGGCACAATTGAGCCCAAGAAGAGAAGGATGGTGAGATGATTTGATCCTGAAAAATGTAAACTGGTGGAGGGCTTATAGGCCGTTGATCTAAATATCTAATACACAAATTGTGCTAGGGCAAAATTGCTCAGTACCGTCGTAAAGATTGCGGAGTTGGAAAATACCATTTAATGGGTCACTAATAGGTAGTCCTAATTAGCCCCACATGTTATTCCCACAAGAGATGGTATTTTCCAACTCCGCAATATTTGCAATGGTACTAAACAGAATAATTCTTTCTTCTTTCTCGTGGTCAGGGCTATTTCATCAACATTGAAGTAGCTATTTTCTTTTCTTTTCTTTCTTTTGATATGAAGACATTGAAGTAGCTCAGAAATGCCCATATTCTTTTTTTTTTGAGCTGCTATAGGATGGTATACCATTGGAAATGTTCTCAACCATATAGAGTTTCACTAAGTTCCATCAAGTTTCGCCTTGCCTCCCTCTCCCTTCTCCTCCACTACTCCCCTCCCTATCTTTTTCCCTGGCACCGGCTGTAGCTCCGAGCCCCTCCTCCACCTCTCCACTCCTCCCCACCGGCGGCTGGCGGTGACCTCGCTGCTATCGCCTCCTCCCCCATCTCCCCCGTCCCGCCCAACCTTATATTCAGTGTGCCACCGCCTCGCCATGCCTCCCTCCACCGCCCTCCGCCGCCACCCATGGCCAGCCACCGCCTTCCCGGCCTCCCTCTACATCCGGGGCGCGTGGTGAACCCATTAGTGGTCGTGGCGCCACCACTCCTCTCGCTGGAGCTCAAGAAGATTGAGCAGACAAAGCTAGAGCGCTGGAGAGAGAGAAAAGAGAGATCGAACAGTCAACCTCGTCCCTGCCGGGGGACGACCGGATCCGGCAGTGCCACAGTCGGGGATGGTGATACGCTGGTGCCCCCCATCGATGTGAGCGAGAGAGGAGAGAGAGATGAACCAAATTAAATCATATACCATCGATGTGAGCGAGAGAGAAGAGAGAGATTGAACGGTAGTGAGCTATACCGTCGTCTTTGAGTGGAATGGTATATGATTTAATTTGGTTCGTTGGATCGGATTGGAAGGTCCAGAATCTTGACGCGGAGCGCCAATCCGAGTCCGACTCGTGCTTCCACCTCACATTCCCCACACTAGGGGTGGATAACGAGCCAGCTCGGCTCGGCTCGGCAAGGCTCGTTAAAGAACCGGCTCGGCTCGGCTCGGCTCGTTAGAGTAATGAGCTAAAAGGAAGGCTCGGCTCGGCTCGGTGGAAAGCTCGGGCTCGGCTCGTTAGGCTTGTAAATACAAATTACATAATTTGATTGCAATTATACAAGCAAGTCATATGATTACAACAAACAATAACAGGTCAAATGATTGCAATAAACATTTGTTACCAATGGTGCATACATTTGTTAGCATCTTACACATACATGGTCATATGATTACAACAAACAATAACATCATATTGTAGAGCCAATAGGTACGTATAGGTAACCTATATGCTTTCACACAGACACATGTACACAAACCTTCTTGTGGTTGATCTATTTCCATCTCCATCCCTCCAGTAATGGATAGATCATCTATCTGCAGTCCAAAAGATTAGCATTTGTAGAACATTAGAACATTAGCAAAATAAACTGGAGAGAAGCCATTGTCTGCTATGCTATGTAGAACATTAGCATTTGGCTGCCATTTTGGTGTTAAAATGGGACAATGAGTAGAGATAGCTCCTCTCATTTGCTCACCTGCTGATGAGTAATAGCTGCTTTTGCTGAATAATGGCCAACAATAACAGGTAGACAGGGCATCCTTCTCCAGGAAGCAAAGCCAGGGACAGCAGTGAAAGATCAATATCTCACAGTCAATAATCAAAATCCAAGAACATGGGTTGAGGAGTTACTTTACCGACGGTGAGGGTACGGTGCGGCACTGTGGCGGCGGCGGCGGATCTAGGGTTCAGGCTCGAGGGAAGGCGATGGCCGATGGGAAGGGGGTGGAGGCTGAGGCGAGGAGGAGGGGAGGGGCCGGCGCCGGCGGACGGTGAGGGTGCGGTGCGGCACCGTGGCGGCGGCGCCATACCTAGGGTTGAGGCTTGAGGGTAGGCGATGGCCGATGGGAAGGGGTGGACGCTGAGGCGACGAGGAGGGGAGGGGCCGGCGCCGGCGGACAGTGAGGGTGCAGTGCGGTGCGGCACCGTGGCGGCGGCGCCATACCTAGGGTTGAGGCTTGAGGGTAGGCGATGGCCGATGGGAAGGGGTGGACGCTGAGGCGAGGAGGAGGGGAGGGGCCGGCGCCGGCGGACGGTGAGGGTGCGGTGCGGTGCGGCACCGTGGCGGCGGCGCCATACCTAGGGTTGAGGCTTGAGGGTAGGCGATGGCCGATGGGAAGGGGTGGACGCTGAGGCGAGGAGGAGGGGAGGGGCCGGCGCCGGCGGACGGTGAGGGTGCGGTGCGGTGCGGCACCGTGGCGGCGGCGCCATACCTAGGGTTGAGGCTTGAGGGTAGGCGATGGCCGATGGGAAGGGGTGGACGCTGAGGCGAGGAGGAGGGGAGGGGCCGGCGCCGGCGGACGGTGAGGGTGCGGCACCGTGGCGGCGGCGCCGGATCTAGGGTTGAGACGAGAAGGGGATCGCCGGATCGGGACTCGGGAGTGCGTCGGGTGATCGGGAGACGGAGTGTGCGTGGGCTGCCGCTGAGTCAAGACGGAAGACGGGAGACGGAGTGTGCGTGGGCCGAGCGTCGACGTGAGATGGGCCGAGGCGCCAAGGCAACCGCTTGAGCGAGCCAAACGAGCCAGCCGAGCGGCTCGTGAGCCAGCTCGGGCTCGACTCGTTAAGAAGCCAAGCTCAATCCCTGGCTCGGCTCGTTAAGAAACCGAGCCGAACCAAGTCGAGTCGAGCCTGTATTGAGCCGAACCGAGCCACGAGCTTTCTGTCCACCCCTACCCCACACCAACACGCGTGAATCCGAGTCCGACTCCGTCCGTGATTCCTAATCCGCCCGTCCGGTTGCCCGCGCGCCTTCCTCTATAAAACTACTAGACCAACACGCGTACACCCACGTCCCCCCGCATCGCGCGGACACGAGACGAGAGTCCCATCGCAGACTCGCGGGTAACGCTGCAACCACCAGCAGTTCGGTTTCAGAATCAGCCATGACGTTCTCCGGCGACGACGGCCCGGTGCTCCTCTCGCTGCCGCAGCCGCTGCCTCCGCCCGCTGTCGCATGCGGCTTCCTCCAGCCAGGTCTGCTCCGGCCCCACCCCATGCACAAGAACAACATGCGGATGCAGCGGACGCCCGCCGTGGATGCCCGCCACCTCGTGTTCACCGGCCGAACGTTGCAGCAGCCGCCGCCGATGCTGGTCCACCCCGAGGAGTGCCGAGTCGAGGTGCGCGACGTGTGGGCCGTGAACCTCCGGGAGGAGCTCTTCCATATCCATAACCTCCTGGCGATCTACCCCGGCTTGTGCATCGACACGGAGTTCCCCGGCACGGTGCACGACTCCGACACGCCGCGCCACCTCCGCACCCCGCGCGAGAGCTACGCTGTCGTGAAGAGGAACGTCGACGAGCTCCAGCTCCTCCAGCTCGGCCTCGCCCTCTTCGGGAAAGCCGGCCGGTGCCCCGTCGTCTGGCAGTTCAACTTCCGGGGCTTCGACGCCGGCCGGGACCCCCACGCGCCCAGCTCCGTCGCCATGCTCAGGGCCCATGGGATGGACTTCTTCACGCTCCGCAAGTTCGGCATCGACGCCCGCATCTTCGCCGCTGAGTTCTTCCGATTCGGGCTCGGCTGCCCGGGCCTGACGTGGGTGGCGTTCTCAGGCTCTTACGACTTCGCGTACCTCGCCAAGGTGCTCGGCGGAGGCTGCCCGCTACCGGAGACGCTGAAGGGGTTCTTGGCCCAGGTTCGCAGCCTGTTCGGGCCGGCGGTGCTCGACGTGAAGTACATCGCCAGGTTCTGCGGCGAGGGTGGCGGCATACGCGGGGGGCTGGAGCAGGTGGCGGCGGCGCTCGGCGTGGAGCGGGCCGCCGGCCGCGCGCACAACTCCGGCTCGGACAGCCTGCTCACCTGTGACGTGCTGCGGGCGATGGTGGACCGGTTCTTCCGCCACAGCGACGTGTACGTGCACGCCGGAGTAATACAAGACCTCGTGTAGTGTAGCGCATTGTAGTGCTGAGCTGTTATCTTTCTTCTGTACAAACAATGACTACTTGAAGGGAAAATGTTTTAGTTATCTTTCTTTTGTATTCTGTGCTTGAATATGTTTTTTTTTGTGCCTCTGTTTCTTGACCAATCTGAACTCTGAAGCACCAATGCAATAGAGCATAGCATACTATTAACAACAGGTTTAGATATAAACACCGTCACAACAAAATTTCCCGCAATGTAGCAGATGATCTGAACAAAGTTTGCTACTGACAGGAGCAAAGAAGACCATTGCAATAGTAGAAGAAATGACAGTAGAGAATAACGCCGACGTATAAAGAAATCTGAATATGTTTTGCCTGTCTTCCAACCAATATATAGAGCTAGTTTTTAACATTAATAGTAAAAAAGGAAGAGCAGGTTGATAGTGAAGCATGGCTCTATGTTCTAGACAGCAACCACGCAAGAACTTTTAACGATTTAGCTGATCTTTCACCACCAAAAGAAACATAGATTACAGAGTCTGTTTTCTGAGATCTAATCAGCTGATGCAGGCCAGCGGTCACGCACACTGGCATTACGCCATTACCTGCTGCAAAGTGCAAGCCAGTTTGGTTCAAAATCCCCACATGGGGATCGACTCCATAATAGTTTTCTCCCATCACATGGGCCTGTACCATCATAGATTCAGGTATCCGCATACCAGTTTGGTTCACAATCGAAAAATATTCCAGTAAACATAGTAGCACTACCTGTCTAACCAAAAAACAAGAAAATATTTAACGTATGCTTTTGCTTCTGAAAATTGTAAAAGATCGGTCTGTGGAAGCGCATAGTTTTACAGTCAACTGGAAAGACTGCTGATACTGTCACGATGTCCTTCATTTTGTAGGTAAACAGATTGTATCTACAAAACACTGCAATCCTTGGTTTCATATGGTTTTGCTATAACTACCAACGGATAAGAGAGACACAAATAACTTTGCATCTGGCAACTCGCTCTCCAAAAGTTTTTATGTTACACATAGAACTAACTTGAAGGTATTCGCATGATAGCCCGGATTGTCAAGGAGAAAATGTGAAGGAAGGTCTATGGTTTTATTATGATGAATCATTGTTATTTTGGAGGAGTGAAAAATTGAAATTTGTATATTTGCAGATTTTTTCGACAACCTGTAGAAATAGATGATTTTGGAAATTTTGAGCTATGGGATGATTCATGACCTAGGTCAGTGGTCATAGGTTGCATAGGACATGTTATTGCTAACGTGGATCAAGTTGTGAAGAATTTGTATCCAAAAACGATTTCTTTGTCTTTAGATGTACAGGGTCATTTGGAGTCAACTATGGTCAACGGCAAGAATCGAAACTACGCTCATGGAAGAGCCAAGATCCAAAATAATTAAAGATGCTGGGTGAGATGGTGAGTTAAGCATGGCACGAGAAAGATGAAAAATGTTGAATGGAACTTCAAATGGCGGGTTTACAACATGTGGCCTAGTCGATCCAATGAGGCATTGTCCGATGGAACCGGAATGAAAGAGGCTTACCGGCACATGGCAAACCAGTGGCATACCTACACGTGGAAAGCATGGCGATTGCTTGCAATGTAAAAAGATGATTGGGTCAAAAAAGGGTATTTTGGTAGTTTGGCTAAAATATTAAAATCTACCTTGGATCAAAGCCGCGGCGCGTGAGTGGTGCTTGGATCAAGGAGAGACTGGTTTGATCAAAATGGACCAAGGTAAAGGACTTACACGCTTTAAAAAACGTGCATAAGTGAACATGTGTAAGTAAAACCCGTGTGTGAGGTTATCAGATTTTTCGCACTGCGTTAAGTAGATAGTGTCTACTAAGAGCTAGGTGTAGCTGGTTAGCACACCTATATAAAAGGATTGGGATGGAGACTTGTGTGAACCATCCAATCCATCTCTCTTTTGCTCTTATGTTTAGGATTATAGTTTGAGAATTGAGTGATTTATGTGCTATCTATCCTGCAAGGTGGAGTGACTGTAAAACTTATCTCCTGAAGTGGCAATACATCAATTTTTGATCATCTCCATGGCTATCTCTTGTTTTCATTTATTTGCTCTTGATTTGGTTGGTTTTAATCTCTTCTCTTTCCCCTTCTTGATCATGCTGTGCCAAGGATGTATAAGAGATGGAGATAATCTCAGAAAATTAATTTCTACCCATCTAGGCACTTTAATAGCAAGATCTCAGAAAATTAATTTCTACCCATATAGGCACTTTAATAGCAAGTTCATCAAGAAACTAGGATTTTGTATGTTTTGATCTTTCAAGTGATTTCTTGATATAAGGGTTTTTGGTTTGACTTCTTCGGTTTTCTAACTTGTTGTAACATGTAAGAATACATTTAGAACCATCTTAGCCATTATCCACCCACAAGTAAGTCGTATTCACCGTTTTAAGTTTTTGACCTGTTTTTGGTGCAATATGCTTCAAACAGAAAAAGGTCAGAACTTTAACAATAATTTTCTTAATTTTTGATTGGAATAGGTTCTTGACATCCTAGAAAAGGTGCATACCAAATTTCAAGTGATTTGGAGATTTGGTTTGAAAGTTAGCTCAATTTTAGGTTTTAGACCAGTTTTTTTGTAGCAGAACTTAATGAACCAAAATATCCCAAATCTATTAAGCTCTTAAGTTTTTTTATTTGGATAGGTTTCTAAGATCATGAACTAGTTTTGTTTCAAGTTTCAAGTCTTTTGAATCGATAGATCAAAGGTTACATGATTTTTTGGATTTGAAATAGTGCCGAAATCACTATTCATAGGATGAAAATTCCAATAGCTCCGAGAATTTTTGAATTTTTGGCTTCTTAATCTTCATAGTTTCTCATAGCTATTTGAGTAAAGATTTGGAGAATACTTGGGAAAAAATTTGAAGGCATCATTTATCCCCTCTATTACTATATTGATCCTACAAAATGAACAAAGTATCTCTTTTTTATTAAAAGAGGCAGGAGCTCTGCCTAAAACTCTTTATAGCAGGAAGAAACAAGCAAACAGAGACAGGATTGAAAGATCAGAACAAAATCAAAAGGGAAAAATCGATGGGGCAACAACCCATAGCAACCCATAGGGGGCAAGGCCAGCTACAAAGAGGAGAAAGAAACTAAAAGAACTAGGATATTAGGGATTTGCAAGCTTTACCCTTCTATTGCAAATCCTCTCTAACTAGGAGCACAACCCATTGTGCACACAACGTTTGATTTTGGATAGTCCTTCTATTTCTTTCCTTCCACAAATTCCACCAGATATAGATGACTATTTCGTTGAATTTCCTCATCTTTTTTGGCCAGCCCTTTGCTGGCTTGCTACCACCATTCCACTAAGGCACTAAAACCAAGCGGGCTAACGCGGGTGGAGATGCCACAACTTGTCCAATTTAGGACCTTGGTCTAGACCTGCTGAGCGAAGGGGTAGAGCAGGCACAAATGGGTGGTTGTTTTAGGTGTTTGGTTGCACAAAACACACATCGGTTGATGAGGCTAGTCCCTCTTTGCTAAATTGTTTGTCGTAAGGATTTTGTCCTGGCACAGAATCCAAGCGAAGAATTTGCACTTGTTCTCCGTTTGCGCCTTCCAGACTAGGTTTGAGTTTTTACATTGCATACTTCATTAGAATTGTAGGAGGCATGCTGATTTTGCAAAATATTAGCCATCTGGCGTTCCATTCCAAATTATGTTATCCTCCAGCAAAGAAGTTGAGGTGAAAGGTTTCCATAGCTGACCGTGCGTTTGTCGGATGCGAGGGGCTGAGGCGAGAGGTAGCTGCAGCGAACCGTGTGGTGGTCAGATGGCAACGTGCGTCCGGGTCAACGTGATGGCGCATGTAGCGGCGTGCATCGGGTGAAGGTGCACATGGCACTTGCGACGAGCTGGCTACAATACCAAGCACATAGGAACACGACGATCGAGGTCTGTGCAGCCACAGCGAGACTGGTTGTGTACCGGCATCACACGCAACATGCGTAGTGGCGATGCCAGCAGCGAACGATGCTGGTGCGGACAAGCCATAAGGAGAGTCAGCATGAGGCCAATGATGGTGGTCGTAGCCATCTTTTTTTTATACCTACTGAGTTAAAGGAGCTCAGTAGATACATCAGCTTAGCAAGCACCTACCGAGCCCCCCACAGCGGTAGCAAGTCATGCCTCATCATTAGCTCTAATTAAATCTCACAATTAGCATTAATTAAATGCGATTAGCATTAATTAAGCACATGCACTGATCTGGCTAGCGACAGCTTCAGGTGCCTGCTAAGCTACGTAGAGGGTTAAATTTATAAAAACGAATGTCCGATGTTAAATTTGAAAATGAAAATGCTACCGTATCATTTGTGTGAACAATTTGTGCTTACGAGGATGTTTTGCGTTTAAGATTCCGTGATTTTCGATCTTGTGCCTTTAGGATTGCCCATCAAATGAAGGTAATGAAGTTTGTGTGGTACGAACAACCAGGTTGTTCTTGATTATGTGTCTGCTAATCAGGATAGAACAGCACTGGGAAACTTTCTATGACAGTTTCTACCAAAAATAATGAGGATCGGTGGGTGCTTTTTGAAAAGATTATTTGGCCGTGACAAATGACGGTGCATTTTCCTACTTTTCCAGGCAAGCTTTGCTATAAGAACCGAGCTCATGGGTTCGGGTGTTTCGTATCTACCTGTCCTGAGTTTCAATCTCTAGACGAAGGATTTTCTACTTATTCTTTTAGATTAATGGAGTATGTACACATATAAATGAGTTCAGTGATCAAAGCATATATTCATGTTTCATAAGATATAAGTATTTACTTTAGTTAAATATGTGCTAATGAATATATATGTATGCTTGAGTTGAAACGTACCAATGAGATGTACTTGTGAGTCTACTGTTGTACTTAAGCATGCTTTGCTATGGCTTGTCTTTCTGGTGCAAGCAAACAACCACACATCAAGTAACCCCATACTTTCCCAAAACGAAACGCCTCTCTCCTATTTTAGACTTGGCTCATTTTAGTTTGTACTTCTGTTTTCTGGTTTATTTTTTACTATTCATAAATTTCATCTTTTTCTGATTTTTTTGCTTTTTTACTGGTTCTTTTTTTCGTATTCATTTGTATTATTTACGATAAGCTAAGATATTATTATTTTTAAATTTTATCATACAAAATAAGCTAACATTAAGTATAGTATAATTCTAACCAGCTATAATATAATTTTTACTATAAACTATTATTTTTTCAGCCTAAATAAGCCGTACCTTGACCTGTCGCTCTTGCCGCCGCGCCCCGCGGCGAAGACAGCGGAGCCACCCATATCCAGCCTGTCCCACCGCCATCCGGGCCCCAGGACGCCCCGACCCCACATCCCGGCTATTTAAGTCATGGCTCGTCCCCCACCGCACGCCTCCCCCCTCTCCTCACCGACGCCGGCCGGGGGCTCCACGACGCGCGCACGAGCCGAGCCGCCCCCGCGAGGCCAGTCTACTAAGCGGACATGACGCGCCACGACAGCCTCCTCCTCCTCTCCATCATCCTCGCCGCCGTTGCCGTCGCGGCCGCGGAGGCGGGAGCGGTGGCTGCGCAGGACCCGTCCGAGGAGGGGCACCTCCTGCCGCGCCAGCTCGTCATCAAGCTGCCGAAGACGAGGGGAGCGGGCGAGGACGAGGAGGAGGTGTGGTGCGCGAGCTGGAGGCTGGCGGCGGAGGCCAACAACCTGGCGCCGTGGACGGCGGTGCCGGAGGAGTGCGCGGCCCACGTGCGGGAGTACGTCGCCGGGGCGGCCTACCGCTCCGACCTGGAGGTCGTGGCGAGGGAGGCGTCCGCCTACGCCCGCGCCGCGCGCGTCGGGGATGACGGCCGCGACGCCTGGGTGTTCGACGTCGACGAGACGCTGCTCTCCAACCTCCCCTACTACGCCGACCACGGATACGGGTGAGACGCTCGCGCCACCCTCAAATTCCTCACCTCAAACATAAAAAAAATGGCGAATTTTAGGCATGAAGTGACTATTTCTTTAGGAGTGCGTTCGATTCGCCAATTGAGACGCTCACATGAAATTCTTTTATTCGAAATGGCAGGCTTGAATTGTTCGACCACCACGAGTTCGACAAGTGGATCGAGAGGGGGGAGGCGCCGGCGATCCCCTCCAGCTTGAGGCTGTACAAGGAGGTTCGCGAGCTGGGATTCAAGACCTTCTTGCTCACGGGGCGAAGCGAGGGGCACGAGGGCGTCACGGTGGAGAATCTCAAGAAACAAGGGCTCCATGAGTGGGACAAGCTCATACTGAGGTATAAATTGACCATCTTCTATTGCTGGCATTGCACTCGTTAGCCACCATGTCCAAATGCACGCTTCAAGGGGCAATCTTGGGTATTGGTAACGATTGTCTTCGTAACCTGACTAGCCATGATTATTTCTAAGGAAACTAGAGATTTATCCCTCGATGCATCATTTGTTTGGGATTTCATTCGTCACCTGTGATTTATTCCAACTCTTTCGGTCGTTTCTGGGCGCTCTTTATAATCTGTGGATCAGACATCTATGAGAATGCCTAAATTGCCAAATTTAGTCCCGCAGCAATGCCCTTGCATTATCATGTAGGCAGTTTTTCAGTTCATGATGTTGTACTGAATAGGCGCTTTGGATCTGAATGTTCGATGCCTTTATGCTGTCCTTTTGTCCAAATGTTCATATGTCAATATCACTGCCAGAGAATAGTCGCCCTTAGTTAAGGCCTTAAGGGTCAAAATCCTCTTGTTGAATGCTGAATTTGGCGTCTGCTAATCTTGGTTTACCACCTCAATTCTGTCAATAAAGCACCTAGCATCAAATTTGTTTTCTGATTACCAACTATTCTTCATTGCTGCATGCTGGAAGTCTGACACATGCCCTTCGCAATGTCCAGGGTAGCAGCTGATCGCCAGAAAACAGCAACGACCTACAAATCGGAGAAGAGGAAGGAGATGGAAGCAGAGGGGTACAGGATCCTAGGAAATTCCGGCGATCAGTGGAGCGATCTGTTGGGCTACTCTATGAGTGCTCGCTCCTTCAAGCTTCCCAATCCAATGTATTATATTCCATGATATAACAGAAAGCAAGGGCGGATGGAAAATGCAGTGTTTATTTGGTGCATTTTTCATGCCGGGCCCAATTGAACTGAGTACTGACTGGTGCAAAGAATTTTGACAATAATACAGCAATGGGATTTAAACTGTACAAAAGCTTCACTAACATCATGTAGTAGTGTTCATTATACTTGTAAGTTCAAATGTAATGAATGAAATGAGAGATGTTATTTAATGAATAAAATGGCGAGCTCACAGATATGTCAATGGTGTCTTGGCATCTATGCTCTACCGGAGGAATGTGTTTCTGATGGCGCTCTTCCTTTCAGCTCTCTTAAGGCTCGAATTAGCTAATTTGACCCTCCAAGTTGCGTCAGATACTAGCATTTTTCTCCCTTGTAATTATAGGTAACCGTAGCATACAAGGCAAATTATCCATCTCCAGAATGTGCCGTATAACAGGATAGTAGGATGAAATTTTTATGACGCCCTTCACTTGGTATTTTGGTAATGAACAAAGTTCGCTAAGCTAAACTGGGGGCATCTATCCAAAATATTTCGCTTTAAATCGTCAAGCATATGTCAGAACTACAGTTTTGCAGCAACGGTTGGTTAAGCACAGGCAATGCGCATACGTCATCGCACAGTACACGTCGTATTGGACGTTTGGATGCTGGAAGATACCTAGTACATGATAAGAGATGCGGTTGCATCGTCTCAATTTTGAGCTCGAGGACGGATCACAACAACAACAAAAAACCACCAAAACATTCACAGTTCTCATCATACTAATATTGGCCATTACCACTCAACGATGACAGAGACCTCATTTCAGTAACCATTACCGAACATTACCTGAAACACCAAACGTTGTGCCGAGCAACCAGGACTTTACTAAGTTTAACAAAAACAAACAGTAAAATGCCGGTGTGTCATAGGGATCTTCCCATTCTTCAGTTAAAATGTAGGTGACAAGTCAGATACAGCTGATGACAAAGAAAGGCGTATGGCTGGAGGGCAAATTCACTGGACCATCGGGTCAGGGTTCCCAGCAGCGAGTATATCCAGCAATGAGTTCTGGGGCTCCAGCTCTTCATGCCACAGTGGCAGTTTGTCACCAGGGTAAAAGTTCCTCTTAACACCATCGGCATTTATCTGCACCATGGTCAAATCAGTAAATCTTTTAAGTGATTTGGGTAATCACTTAAAACGGCATTTTCTAGCAAAACGAAGTTGAAGAAAATGATAGATGTTTCAACTTCTACTTTAATAGCCACTGCATCACCACAGTTTTACAAATCAAGCATAAGTTCTTAAGCAAGAAAGAGGGTGCAGAAGACAATAAAAGCAAAGAAAACAGAGAGACAAATCATTGAATGGATTTGATAAGCAACTTGATCAGGAAAAAAATTTGGTCCCCCAACAGTTGTAGAAAATGATCTTATTTCACCACAAGCACAAGCACCAATATACATCAGCTTTAGAAAATGATCTTGGTCCTACAGAAGTTGAATAATCAATAATTTTGGTTTAAGTTTCAACTGATTAAGTTTCTAAAGCCCTCACAAGGCACAGTATGCCAAATAGATGTGCAGAAAATTAGATGACAGTGTAAAATCCATTGAAATAATCAGGTTCAGGTTTTTCTGATATCAATCAAATGAGCAAAGCATGATGACTTGCATGAGGTAAGAGAGCACTTACAGTAACTGTACGAACAACCCCTCCACTGGCACCATCGCGGGCCATAGCAAGGGAAACCACCTTCACCACAAACTTCTGTAAAGATGAGCATAAAAGAACCATGTTAGAAGATGCACCAGAAGCGCAAGGCTATGAAGGGTGCATCTGAGTAACAAAAAATGATGTATGCACTTTATTATTCTGGACTTTGTAATTGATGCTATGAGCTCTTTGCTCAATCATGGCAAAATTGTGACCAAATAAAATAATCAGCTGAAGGTACACTTCACCTTCCCTCACAAAACCCATGAATAAACTACTTTCAATACCATTTTGCAAAAAATAAGGACGACAATTCCCAGTTAATACCCACAACCAAAAAATGATGGCCAAACAAGTAAACAGCAATACAGACAAAAGTAGAATTGAACCTAGCTTTAGACTTTATGTTCCTTCATAAGTTTAACAAACTATCTCCTATTACACTCAAGTCTCTAAAGAGAAAATGACATACCTCAGCATCTTCCTGGGTCATTCCCTCTCTCCATTCATGATCAAGCAACGCATACAGGTAACTGGAACCCGATCCTGCAACAAGTCAGAGATAAAATCGTGTGTCAGAAACTGTATTACTGTACCTGATATAACATACACTAAAGTTGGATTAGCAAAATTATATGATCAATGCTTATGAGTGGAGCCAGGTTGCACTTAACCAGATTTGGAGTGTTGATAAAACCCCAACACTATGTGATGCAAACCACTAAAGTACATATGTATTTCTATGGGGGAAAACATACCTCCAATTGCAAATGGTTGCCTCAGAATTGTTCCACCAAGGGGCACTGAGAAAATCTGGCCTCCCTCATATTTATCCCACCCGCCGACTATCATGCCAGCTTGCAACATGTTCTGGACATGGATAACGCATATCAAAAAGAAATGTCATGTGTTCATGAAGGTGAATGAACACTAAACAGCATTAACATTCTTGTGTCCTGGAATGCTACAGCTAACATACCTTGTTCTGGTAAGCCAACAACCTAATTAAGTTGGCTGCAACTTTCACAGTAGCTGGTTGCCCAAGCTGAATTCTGCACATGCGGACAACCGTAGCATCAGCTATCTTGCACGGCAAATATTTCGAGTAACTTTACAGCATTGTATTAATCAATGAGATCTGAGTTTCATTTAGTTCATTCAATGCTGTCCTACTTAATTTATAAGAAAAAATACTGTTAGGTTGTGCATGAAGAACAAACTTACGTGTGTTGGTGGAGGAAATAACGCACATAATCCGAAATGACTTGTGTATCAGCAGCCTGTCAAACAATCACGCTACATGTAAAACATAGAACTTACGAACAGGACATATGCCTTGTCTGGAACTAAGTAGCTGACTATAAAAGGGAAAGCAGAAAACCAACACTGACGTGGTCATAACTCATGAGAACCACATTCTAGTGTTCTACTACAAGACAAGCAATAGCAAGGTAACAAAAATGATAATATATTGATATGCAGCACTGAAACACAAAATCTTATCTTGCTAGTTTGTGTTTTTGTTTTTGTTGTTCACACCAGCAATCAAACATAAGCCACTGTCTGATTTAGGAGATATTGAAGAAATACACTAAAGTGACATTAACTTATTAAATGGACTAACTGAGCAGAGAGCGCCTACTCAAACATCTTAAGATCAGAATAGCATGAGACAACAACAACATGAAAACAGCTTCACAGTCACTTACAGATCCAGAGCGGCAGACATACACATTGTCTGTCAGCTGAGTAATCTTGTCTGACGCACGGTTTGCCACATACATTCCTAATAATTAAGACCAGGCAACAAAGGATATTAAAGTGAAGCAACAAGATATTATGAAAACACAACTTAATTTTGATTTCGTTTGGTTCAAACTGAAGCAGCAACGAACAAATAAGACACCACAGCAAACCCACCTTAAGAAGGCATGTTTTCCAGTAAGCAGAGCACAACATAAACTAATCACAATGATACAAGGTTCCATATTCACAAAACACTAACAGCACCCCCCAACTACAGTGAGCACATACTATCGTTCTTCACTGCCACAACGATAACTATGACAACAAGAAATCGGGCATTGTTTTCCTCTGATTCTATGGCAATACAACAAGGCAGTCCATAGTTTCACATATATGTAACAGACTAACAGCACTTCGAGCTGGTCTCTTTTACCAAACACCTGCAGATTTAAACATGATCGAGCACCGGTACACCTAATGACCTAAAAGCCCACTTTTCCTCCGATATCACTCCATTCGAGTGCAAACACAGAAGATTTCCCCTAAGCTCGCAAAATAATAACCTAAAAGATCCAATTAGGGAGGCGGCGCACATAATATCACAGACACTAACTTAGCAACTGCAACAACTATATTCCTCGATTCCCCACGATTTTCGAGCGAAACTAGACCCGCGACGCCACCTCTACATGGAATCTAACCACACCCATAGGGAAATCCCCTGCGTAACACATCCAGATGGGGGGGGGGGGGTACCGGTGCTGGTCCTGGAGTCGGCGGCGAGGACGACGCCGCCGTCGTAGCAGACCCCGACGATGGTGGTGCCCATCCGGTGCTCCCCGGAGGTAGGGGCGTCGCCGGCGGAGGAGGAGCCCATGAGCGCGGCGTCCATGGCGGGGAGATCGGCGGTGGCAAAACCCTAGCGACGAGTTGGCGAGATGGGGAGAGCTGTGTGCGCGCGCGCGTGCGTTTGCTTTGGAGGATTGTGTAGGCTCCGCTTGGCCTCCCCCGCAAGAAAGAAAGAAAGAAGAAGGACGTGTTCGGGTGGTGACGTGGTGTTCAGTTCTCGCGTCGCGTTCGGGTCTCGGGGCGGCGAACCCGACTCCGTTAGGTCGGGGTCGAGCCTTCTCGGCCCGCAACTGAGGCTGACTGGTTAAAGCCCTGGGCCGGACGTAATACCCACGAAAGTCCAGCTCAGGGACGTAATACCCACTAGGGTCCCGGCCCACGAGCGTCACCGTGATCAAGTCGATGATCGCCCTTAGTCTTCAGAACAGCCTCCCGGAGAGCGAGTGTGCTGCGGCCAGGGGCGGATTTGGGCCCCGGTAAGGTGGGCTTCAGCCCGGGGCGTGAAAAAATTTGTAGTGTATAGCCCAGGTCAGTCCGAGGTGTTATTATTAGTATTCAGCCCAGGTAGCCCATGTATATTTCACAATTCTGCAAAAACCCAGTGGCCCACCGGTCTGTCCGTCTCGCGCGGCCCATGTCCTTCACGCGCGCGGCCCACCGTCTACACGCAACCATCCAGCATTCCAGCGTGATTGCCAGCCGGAAACCCTAGCTCAGAGGAAACCCAGCCCCGCCCCGTCCAGCGCGATTTCAGTCCTCAGAGGAAACCCTAGCTCGTCCACTCGTCCAGCGCCGCCCCGCAACCGATCCAGCGCCGCCCCCGGCCTCCGCCTCGTCGCCCCCGCCTCCCGGCGCCGCCTTCCTCGCCTCCCGGCACCTCCCGGCCTCCGCCTCATCGCCCCCGCCTCCCGGCCTCCGCCTCGTCGCCCCCGCCTCCCGGCCTCCGCCTCGTCGCCCCTGCCTCCCGCCCCGCCTCCCGGCACCGCCCGCCTCGCCTCCCGGCCTGCCCCGCCTCCTGGCGCCGCCCGCCTCGCCTCCCGGCGCCGCCGCGCCGCCCTCCTCGCCTCCCAGCTCCTCCTGGTTGCTCAGTTGCTGGTTGCATTGCATCGGCTGACCGCAGACCGCTGATTCAGTGATTTCTGATTTGGGATTTGGAATTTGGCCATTTGGGAATATCCTGAGTCCCTGAGGTACAGTTTGCTATAGAGCATAATATTGCTATTTGCTAGATATGAATTGAAATTGAAATGTGAAATCAGTAGCTGTGCACTATTCTTGTATTAAAATGTGACGCATAATTGGCACTTTAGCAGGATTGTGTTAATGTTGAATTGAAAATTTGAAATGTCCTCAAGTTTCATATCAGTAATACAATTAGCCAATTATGATATACTTTTGTTATATCGTGGTATGGGTACAAATTGGCGTTAGTTTTAGGTGGTTAGAGTTCAGCCCGGGGCGTATCCAAATCCTGGTTCCGCCACTGGCTGCGGCGATTAGAGTGCAATCCGATCGGATACTTTCTGATTGATCGAATCAGTTCAAAGCATGAAACTAGAGATACTTATTGTCTAAGTCTATGCAGTTCTTTTTTTTTTTTGCTATGGCTAGTAAGTATGATAAATAATATCAGTTGATAGAAGTCGAAGCCAAAAATCAACCGAAAAACTGAAAAGAATGGGCATATGGATCTTGATCAGCAAGGATCTGGAGCTTGGACCCCGGGGGTGTCTTCCTAGAAAGATCGCTGTACGGGTCTAGTGACGCCAAGGTCTGGAAAATAACACCGGACAATTGGTTCCAGGAGAGACCAAGCGATTCCAACTGGAGCATCCTGCCAAGAACTCTGGTTCAGTTCTCCCGGAGGTGTAGGAGGTGCTAACACCTCCACCAGATCTGACCATCCATCTGCCAGGGGCAAGGTTGTACATTCATGTGCACCCACGTTGATTAGACGGTTAAGTGGTGAAAAAATGACGGCTAAGAGGGGAGGAACTCAACTTAATAAACTCGGTGGGCATGCAGGACAACGAAAAGGTTTGGCGTTGTAATACAGAGAAGGTTCGGTGTTGTAACTGTTCAGACGAAATTACTTTTTTGCCCACTTTACCTAGCACCACTCCTGCACACCACTCAGAGACACCGGAGGTGTTAAGATTATGAGAACCGTTAGATGAGCTATATTGGACGGCTGAGAACAAGCGAATGTACCGAACCACCTTCTCAAGATCAAATAAATGAGAATCTTGAAATAAAACCTATAATACTAAAATCCTAAGCCGTATATCCTGTTGAATATCTAGTCAATTTTCGGCATGTTTTAATCCAAAAATTCAGTATATAAAACATGACATACAAAAGCGATTCAACAATGATGTATTCATATTCGTTAACGAACAAGCTAACAGCAGCACCTATTAACATATTCATAACGCACAGAAACAAATACACCAGAGAAGTTTTCAGGTTATACCCTCGGGCGGGGCCAGTGTCGGAGACACCGGATGCGCCGTTACCATCAGTCGACATGATGGCCTATTCGATGTAGTCGATCGAGGCGTGATGCAGGACGAGGCGTGATGCAGGAAGATGTTCGCCGTGCAGTCTTGCGAACAGTTCACCACCAAGAAGTAAACGACGTCACAGATTGAGCAGTCGCGCCAATGCGCTCCCCAAAAACTTGATCGCCCGCCTACCCGTGCAAGTACACAAACGGACGGAGTTTCGGAGGCCTACTCGCCCAGAACCCTTTGCGCGCAGAGTTCTGGACTGAAGATTGCAGAGAACAGCCACAAAAACAGAATACTGTTCTTTCTTATATTTTTTCGTATGGAGTAGAGAGCCTTTTTATACTCTGCTCTTTTGTAACAGCAAAAACGAAGACTGCCAGCCATTCGTTAATACTATTTACTGCGAGTCAGTGCGTTTCGATTTTCGAATAGATAAAGAAAAATGCACCCGCACCCGACACGCACCGCACCGCTCGGCGTGGCGAGGCGAGCGAGCGAGCGCGCGTGTATTGTCTCTCTCCAATTCCACAATGGGGTTACCACGTTCCACCTTTTAAAGTGGTGTAACTCTCATTCAACTCTCCATATGGGACTAAACAGTTTTTCCATGTGGACCTAGAAATTTCATTTAATTAATTGCTAAATTAAAATGAACCAAGCCCAATTAATCCAACATATCCTGCCATCCGAACCGAAAGCCTAAAAACATTACCTCTAACTTTTCTAAAAAAATATTCCATTCAGGACAAATTGGTGTCTATTTGTAGTCTTTGCAGTTTCTAGTAAAGGAAATCGAGAGGGGTTCCCCCTGTCGTTTCAAAAAAAAAAATCAGGACAAATTGGTAATAGAGGCACAGCTCTCTTCTCACCTTTTTTGTATCGATTTCTTGCAGAGAAAATAAAAATAAAATCGGTTCAAGAGAATGTCTCGATTCCACCGTATGATCCCTTGCAGAAAAGAGGCAGCCAAACGGGAGATGGGGGCATATATAATAAGCTGAGAACGAATTCAGAGGAAAATTTGGACCAACCAGCTCTCCTGCCTCCTTTTTGGAGCATCATGCCCCAGGTTTAACATGGCTCTCTTGCTCCAGGTCGACGCGATTTGATCTACGCAAACTAGCTGCGTACGCTTCAGATAATCTCTCGCTAGGCGCGCGGCAGAAAGCCAGAAACCATCACGCAAGGACACGGGGAGACGCGAGTGTGAGGAAGGGAAGGGGGTGTTACTGACAGCTTGCTGGCTGCGGCGGCGTCGTTGGTGGCCTGCACAGCGGCTGGGCTGCTCCGCGCGACGGCGCTGCCTCCGCCTCCCCCTCCTCCTGGCTCTGCCGCCTCCATTTCGGCCGGGGCACGGTGTGGGGCGCTGCGGCCGCACGCACGGGCACGGGGTGCGGAGAAGAGTCGGCTCGGCCGCGCCAAGGGGAGGGAGAGGACTGGAAATTCGTCTCGGGCCGCGTGTCTGGCCGGGCTGAGCCGAACGTGCAACCTAGGCCCATTTATATAGGCTTTTAATCTTACCGTTTAATTTTGATTTATAAATAGTAATAACTTGTAGAAAGAGATATTTATATACGATTTTAGCCGATATAAATGAAATCGTAGTTGCTGCAGTATATATTACAATCGACTAACAGACTCTGCTTTAAATTGACACTTCGTATAAAATTTAAGTAATATAGAAAAAGCTATTTACTATAAAAAATAATTATTAAAACTAATATGATAGAGCCTAACCACTTCGACTAGGAACAGACGGTGTGGTTCTTTGGTCCCGCTTATTTTGGCTTGAGTTTTTAGCTTCCAACTTATTTTTCATTATTCCTAAACGTCTTTTTCTGGCTTTGTAACTTTTTTGCCGGTTCTTTTTTCCTGTATTCATTTGTGTTGTCCGTAATGGGCTAACTTGTTTTTTATTTTTAATTTATTTTAAATTTAGTTACGTCAAATAAGTCACCATCAGCTACAGTATAATTTTCACTAACTATAATATAACTATAGCTATAAATCAATTTATTTCAGGTAAACTGAACGGCAAACTAAAAGAAAGCCCAAAACTCCGTGGTTCGCGCATGCGGCGCGCGGTGTTCCCACCCCACTACCGAGCTGCCGACGCCCAACGGTGGGTGGGGATTTGGTCGGTGAATGGGCCGATGAAAGGCTCGGCACTAATTCGAATGTGTTGGAATGAGCCCGGGTGTTGGATGTCTGCGTGTTGGCCCAAGAACTAAAATGGTCTCGGCTACAAGACAGGCTTCGCCGGCATCATCCGCCCCTTGATTGGTAAAACCAAGAGACTCGCTAAACAAGAAAGCTCGAATTTACTATCGTTCATTGTTAGAGCAACTCTATCCCATTAGTCATTTCTCCCTCTCTATTTCCTAGGATGAAGAAGCTAGCTATTATTTTCAGCTCTCTATTTGAGTTAGCATTCCAATAGCCTAGCTATTTGAGAAGCGAGTGAGGAGGCGCTCGCCAAATCTAGCTAGCGGCCGGGAGAAAATAGCGACTCGATAAAAATGAAGAGGAGGATAAAGAACCGGTTGGAGTCCATTTCTTGAGTCATATTAGGTAAATATACAATGAAGAGCAGGATAAAGAACCGGTTGGAGTTGCTCTTATGCTCAAATTTACCATCTTCCTGAGACAATGGATAAACATAGTAAACAGAGGGGAAACCGAGCGAATTATCCATTCTGTTCAATAAATAGTGTCTCCAAATAAATTACGATGATGGATAAATTACGCTCAATCTGAAAATAAATTTCCCATCAGTTCATATTAAGAGGATGGAATAATAACCCTGTTCTTTTCAGCCTTTTATTTTATTTTTAGCTTTGATTTATATTAATTCATACTATTTATCAGATTTATCAGACATGAAAAAACCATTAACCACAGCAACAAGAAAAAAAAAGACCCAATTGCTTCTCTTTTTTTTTCTTCTCTTCTCCAGGAAGAGGAGGAAAAGGCAGGACAGAAAGGAATAAAAGATCCTTCTACTGACTGCACGTCTGCATGCACGCGAGGGAGATCTCCCCATCTCATCTGCCCCAACGACGGCACCCACCTGGCATGTCCGGCGATTCCATGTCCGAGCCACATGCGCCGGCCGCGCTCGCTCTGATTGATAAATAAGTCATCCATCATGGAGAGGGCGCGCGTTGCCGTTGCCTTACCCCGCGCGGCACAGTCATCATCGCCGGCGCCACTGCTGGTTAAATTAGCAGAGGGCACGCATGGAGCTAGATCCAGGAGCCTAGCTCATTTGCTGTGGATGTGTTCACGGTGGTTAAGTGCATAAGCCATTGATTATGCTAGGTAGTTTAGTTAGTTTGCACAACTACTGGTGCATTTCACATGCTTCCTCTTATTGCAAATACGTACAAGTCATCTGGCCTTTGTTTTGTACCAGTCGAACCAGTTTAGATTTCATCGCCAGTACATACAAAAATTATTTAGGTTGGCCTAAAAATGATTTTTGATATTTGGATAACACGCCGTTGTCGGGCAAATAATACGTTCCAAGCTAGCTAAGTAAGATTTGTTACACATGATCGCGCCAACTAGCTTGGTACTACATAGCCCTCATGTTTACTGATCTCCAGGTGAAAACCTTGCCTCGGTGAGGCGGGCGACGTCGGCGACCCTCGTCGCTTCCTTGGAGACGTCGCCTCGGAGGTGTATCTTCACGCAAAGCAGACTGCAGTTTGGATGGCTCAGTCGGATGAGGATAGGGCTTGGGTGAAAGCAAGGACGATGAAAGAGTTCTGAAGCTTAGTCTTTTTAGCTTTTTTCTTTGTCCTTAAGATGTCTTTAGTGTTGTTGTATGCTCCTCAGTTTTGAGGTTTTGAGTCTAAGAGCTCATGTAACTTTTGGCTGTATATATCCCTTGTGGATATAGAGGCCGGATATTATATCCTTTATCTAAAAATATGTGTTAACTAGCATTCCAATTATTCTGAAAAAAACCTTTAACTATTAGCTATGACGTGTGTTCTTGCAACTGTATAGACTTTTCAGTTATGCTAGCGACCACCAATATTCTCTCAGGATGCTTGAGCTAACCAACAGCTTAGATCACATTGTCATGGTGCCATCACATGTACCAACTTCTCTTGATCCAACGGTCATGACGATGACTCTTGACGAGTTTCGTCATCAGGAAGCTAAATCAAACTAACGTCGACACTCGATCATGCATGCACGGCCTACTTAATTAATTTGCTGGTGCTCGTGAGCTAGCTAATCCCTCCGGTAAAAAAATAAAGTCGGTTTTTACTTTTTAGAGTTAAAAGGTACCACTTTAAGCACTAAATTTATAATCATATTTTTAAAAAAAAATTATAAAAATGCAATGTTATTAAAGTATTTTTCTGACACATATACCCCTACTATTTTTCTAATCCAAACTAAATTCTTCAGACAATATATTTACCAAAATTAATACGATTTAATTGCACGCATTCTATGTCGACTTCCTCATTAGAGGGAGGGAATATTACAAGGAAATGGCTGAATGTACATGGCTAATCAGTTCTACCTCCCAGAGGCGGAGCTAGGCCTCGGACCGCCGGGGCAATGGCCCGAGACCCAGCTAGCAAATTCCTTAATGTTTTACTGTAGGTCTAGCTAAGAATTTTCTATTGTTTTTCCTTTCAGTAGGCTCAGCCTTAGACTGGCTACGCCCCCTGCTGCCTCCTAAGTACGGGAAATATCAGGATTTTCCCAAATTCTACCGGATTTAAACTGTTTTCTTATAAATTACTACGAAATACATGCGTTCCATTTTAGCGCCCAGATGCATGCGCCAAGATTCGGGTTTCCCCGGCCGGAGGAGCGTTGGCCGCGGGCGCGCGGAAGACGCTGACCGGGCGCGCGCACGCACGTGTGCCCGTCCGCGCTGGCGTGCCACGGGATTCCCCGGCACGCCCACATGCGCGCGCGTGCACCTGCATCCGCTGCTCGCTAGCTTCTTCCTTGCGTGCATTAACATCTAGACTATTGCGCGGTTAAGCCAGGGACACCAATGATTAGGGAAAATCGCATGTCATCGGCTGTCTCGCCTTGAATGAGTACTCCTGTCCCGTCTTGTCCTGTCCTGCTTAATATTCCTCGCCGCTTAGCTTGCTAGATCTGAGCTACTACTATAAGGTCCAATCCACTGATCTGATCTTTTTGGATGCGATTCCTAGACAGAATGCATGGGTTAAACAAGGTAGTACTATAGGTCTGTTCTTTAACTATTTTTAAAGGTGACTTTTGATATTTATTATAGTACTTAACTTTCAAACGGAGTATTTTTTTTTAAGACGAGTTCTACAAGTTAATTATAGTACACATTAAAAATCTCACATCTATATCAACTAAAATCACAAGTGAGTATCTCTCCGTATTCCCTGTCGGAAATAGCTAAAAATCAAAATTTTCAACAAAAAACATAATCCGTAGCTATATCAAATAAACCCTATATTACACTATATACGCGCGCGCATTATATATATATATATAGCACGTATCAATAGTATATCACTTGCACGTACGTCCGCAATGATTAGCCAGTCACGAGGTTTTTAATCATACATACATAACCTGATCGTCAACAACAGCGGCATTGATCAGCGGAATGCATGCTGGCTTAACAGTGTCTGACAGCCCAGGAACCATGTGAGGCCGCACGCTGCAATGATTCGAGGGTTTCGTTCGACCCTTCTTTTCCGTAACTTATAATTTATAGCTTATATTTTTTAATAAATAAATAAGATGATTTTTTATTAATTTTTTAAATCAGTTTATTAAGATAATTTTTTCGAAAGCAACTTATCGGCATTCGATTCATTTACATAAACGATCACGCTAACACTAAAAATTACCAGCCACAACCATCAATCCATAAGAACACTCTTAGTTGTCCACTGACGATGAGAAAGCCTCCGAGTTCTGAGCTGGTCAGATCGACGGATCGATGAGCCCACGCACGTACGTACTGCGACCTTTAGTGGTTGTTGCTGCATGATGCATGATCTCCACAACATGCCATTGTCGGGCAACTATACTCTATACACTCACCCAGCGATATATTGAGGTTAGCTACTACTAAGTCGTTGCATGTGTGCGGTGCTTATTTCCAAATCAAGGCTAGCTACGGTATTAAAATCTAGTATAACCTGACCTATTTGGTAAATCAAATTAAAGTTTAACAAATTCTTTTATCAGACGTGGATTCACGATTCGCATGCGTGTCCATTTAATTTTTACGCGGCATTTTATTTTTGTGGTTTAGTTTTGGTGGGTTTTTTCTGTCATTACTACTGGTGTATTCTTATATTATTTGGAAAACGCAGCATAATCTCCGTTTATTAGGCCCTGTTTAAAGGGGGAAAAAAGCATTTTTGCAAGCACTAAAATATATGAAAACGGTCCAACAGACGAGATTGTCGCAATCCACTCATGCAAATGCCAAACGGAGCCTACGCATATGCATACGATCTTTAACTACCAAATTAATTAATCAGCATCCAATGCATGATTAGTTCAGCATCACATTGCTCACAATGCACTGCTGCTCTGTGTATCTAAATTCTTTTCAAGTACACCAAATGCATGCAGTACAATGACTAACTAAACAGCATCTTAATAATAATTCCAACAGAAACCTGACAATCATCAAAGGGTTAACGCATTCCATCCGTGCATGAGTCGAGAAGGGTAAGGTCTGCCACTGCCAGTCTGCAGCCGCTTAACATGGTGATCAGTTGGGCTTTTTTTGATGGCTTATGGCTGAAAGCACTGTAGCTGGCTGAAAAAAGCACTGTAGCTGACAGAGGTTTATTTAGCATAATTAAATTTAAAAATATAAAAATATGTTAGCCTATTACGTATAATACAAACAAATACGGGAAAAAAGAACCGGCAAAAAAAAAATAAAAAAAGCCAAAAATTTAGAAAAAAAGAAATTTGTGAATAGTGAAAAATAAACCGGAAGCCAGAAGCTTAAGCCGAATTGATCAGGGCCACAGGTCCTGTCAGCCCAGGCCCCGCCCAGCAACAGCCATACCGACAGGCCCAACCTGGTGTTTAGTGCTTGCCACTTTGCCAGGGACCTACAAGATTGGCTCCAACAACACCATTTCCAGATCACAGAGGTGGAATGGCTTCAGAGATCCTAAGTCTCTTCAGAAGAGGAGGGTATCCAACAAGTTGGACTTGCCAAGCATCAACATGTCTGCTTTTTGTTGAAGACGATGATGTGGAGTCATCCCAGTTTACCTGCAGATACATCAAGCAATAATTTCATATAGTCGGATAAGAATAGGCAATACAATGGTAAATCGAACAGAGCAACTGCATCTTCACTCGAATTGAGACTCAAAAGGATCTTGGGACCCTAGTGATAATATAAAGAACTAGAAAACATATAAGTTCAGTTGGTCTTGGTACTGTTGAAAAATCAAGGAACTGATGAAAGCAACAACATAAAACACTAGATAGGGTACTAGCTTCTCTTCGCAGATTTGTCAAATATTTAGTTATTAGGATGTGAAAGAACACAACTCCAACTAACTTGGACTTCCATGATTGTGAAGAACCAATCACACATGCTTTGCTTTACTTCAGTAAGCTCCACATTTTTCGTTATTTCAATTAAAAAATACTAAATACAATACAGCACATGGAAAACTGACATGACTTAGGCCCCGTTTGGCACAGCTCCACCACCGGCTCCTGGAGCTGTTTGGAGCCGTTTTGTGCCAAACGGGGTAAAACAAAATAGCTCCACCCAATGAGTCCCTTAAAACATGCTGAGACAAAAGATATGTACGAGATGGAGCTGAAAAAAGTAGCTCCACTCGGCTCCATCCGCAGGCCCGCATGCCACTGCCCTTGTACTTTCGTGAATTTACGCGATCTGCCACCGGCTCTTCTATTCTCCCGTTCCCGTTCCTCTGTTCGGTCTTCTCGTCTTCGACCGTGAAGGGAGCGCCGCCGCCATTAAATATTGGTTGCTAATACTTTGTGTTATTTTAAATTTTAATTTTTTTTGAATTCAAAATTACTCGGATGAAAAATCATGTAGAAATATACAGCTCTTGATGTTACTACAAGCCAAATAGACAAGAGTATATTGGACAATTGACATCTCTCAACCATACATGATAAAACAGGTGGAGCTGTTTTGCCAAACAGTCTACCAAAACAGCTCCAGCTCCACCGGTGGAGTTGTTCGTGGAGCTGAAGCAAAAAAAAAAAAACAGCTCCACTTGTGAAGTGGAGCCGTGCCAAACAGGGCCTTACTGTATTAACACAACAGGTAAACATGCATTCGTAATTCCAGATCAAATTCATCTAAGTGCCACAGGGAAAATTTAATTTAAAAGCATGCGGTCCCTTGATCTAACAGTAGGAAAAATTGGCTGTGACTTTAAAAAAACCCAGTTGGCTGTGTAATAGTCGTCCCCTTGTTTCTAGCTATGCAAATAAAACTTACATGATCTTTTTTAATAAAAAAAACTTACATAATTTTGGTACATAGGTTAGCTGCGCGAATCTAATGCGAGGTTATAGGAACATATCAAGCTTCCGATGGCTTCAAGTTAAAGCACCTGGGTTGACACAACCATAGTACTGCCGAAATCATGCAACTATATTTTATATTTTACGCTAACCGAGCGGTGTCTCTCGCAACGAAAGTACTATATACTACAATATTTTGGAGGGAAAATATTAGCTCTTTTTTTTTTACTTAAAAAACATTACTCTCTCTTTCTAGTACTAGCATATACTCCTATCTTATGTAACTTCACCTGGGAACTTGAATTAGCCAGCAATTAACCAGTTGATTACTCTGATAATGCATCCCTAGTGTGTTCTCAAGGGTCAAAAGTCGCCATCAAGCTCGCTCAAGAATCTCCAAAGGAGATCCACCCCACGCGCACCAGCTCATCATCGTGGACCGCTCCATGATCTCTCCCTCGCAATCCTCAAATTGGTTTTTATCCCTCTATTTATATCCGCGCACCACTGCGCATCCTTTCTTCAGCACCATCGACGGGTTCGCCGATTCTCTTCCTACACAGAGCTTAGCTATAGGCATATAGCTAGTTAACAATGGCGCCTCAAAGCTTGGATCTTGGCCTGAGCCTTGGCCTAGGCCTCGCCTCCCAGCCCAGCTTCTGTTTGATCTCCGGCAATGTTGCAGCGGCGGACCAAGAAGTGAGTCCGGCGGCGGCGGAGGAGAGGACTTGCTCCCCCGGCAGCGCGGTGTCGAGCGGCAGCGGCAGCGGGAAGCGCGCCGAGAGGTCGGTCGGCAGCGGCGACGAGGACGACGCCGGCTGCGACGGGAACGCGCGCAAGAAGCTGCGGCTGTCCAAGGATCAGGCCGCCGTCCTCGAGGAGCGCTTCAATACCCACCACACCCTCACTCCGGTACGTGTCTGAGACACGGCTGATCACTGCAATTAATATTAGGGGGCATTTGCAGAAAGAATGGAGAATGACATGGATTTCTTATGCTTGCAGAAGCAGAAGCTGGCTCTGGCGAACAGCCTGAACCTGCGGCCGAGGCAGGTCGAGGTCTGGTTCCAGAACCGCCGCGCCAGGACGAAGCTGAAGCAGACGGAGGTGGACTGCGAGTACCTGAAGCGGTGGTGCGAGCAGCTCGCCGAGGAGAACCGGCGCCTCGAGAAGGAGGTTGCCGAGCTGAGGGCGCTCAAGGTGGCGGCGCCGGCCCCCTTGACGACACTGACAATGTGCCTCTCCTGCAAGCGCGTCGCGTCATCCTCCTGTCCTACCGCCAATGCGGCCAACCTTTCCGCCGCCCATGTCGCCGTCGCCGCCAATGCTGGCATGCCCTCTACGGTGGTGCTGCCCGGTCACCGGCAATTCTTCTGTGGATTCAGAGAGACCGGAGCGGCGTACGGCGGTTCCTCTGGACTCGCAAAGGCGGTCAAGGCAGCCAGATAGAACGAGCTCTCTGCTCTGCCGCCATGATCTGCATTGTCACAACTCACAAAAGCAAGTGTAGCAGAAAGTTCAATCCTTTTTTCTGTGTCTTTTGGGAGAAGTGCAAGTTAGTATTGACAAGGTAGGAAGGATCGATCGATGAGTTCCCAGAGATTAATGTATGCATGTGAAAAGTTGTTTAAATAACATGAGAAGAAGCTAACCCTCTGTATCGTACTTCATTTTTATCTGTTTTGGACTTAATGTCCTTTTTTCCCCTGTCCTGCGTAGCTGTCGTTGAATCCTTTTGATACGTAACACAAGTGGAATTTACAATATTGTAGGCTTTTGAACCTCTAGGCTAGATCAACTTTGGACAGTTTAGATCGAGAGTTGGTCCATTACTATCCACGCCAATGTTGAGCTGCCAAACAAGTTTGCAACTTAAGAGGTGACTTATGATTTAGTTTGGTCATCTAGCAAAGAAGCTAGCTAGGTTATTGGGAGAAGCGTGAACACGTAGCGGGGGAGCCAGATCCGGCAGTGGAGGAGAGTGAGAGGGAGAGAGCGATGGACAGGAGTAAGAGGGAGCATGAGAGAGGGCCCGGCGGCTGGGAATGAGGAGCGAGCGAGAGTGGGAGACCAGCAGGAGGATGAAGACAATGCCGTAGCCGTTAGGTACTTGGATTGGATGGTTTGGAGCTATGCCATCGGAAGCTGCAAAACAGTATTTCATTTTGTAGTTTTTCTCATTTTTTATCTACAGATCCTGCATTTTGATATATATATACACACACACATACACGAAGTACAGGCTGGAGCAAGCTATTTATTCCATGAAAGTAAATAAACAAATAGACAAGCATGAAGCTTTCCACATACACAATGACCCCTTCTTAGCCTTGTTCATATGTTTCTAAAAACTGCTTTTTTAAGTGAATAGCATTTTATACTATCTAAATTTTAAACAGTGTATTTTTTAAGACGGTTTCTACTAATCAATTATAGTATATACTATAGTGACTTCATTTATATCGGCTAAAATCACGCAAGTTTCTTTCTCTATACGACTCTCTATAAGCTATTTATATTTATAAGCTAAAACCAAAAGACATCAGCGAAAACTAATATGAACAGACCCTTGCCTTTTGGCTTCTTAAAAAATCAAAACAAACGTGATAACATCTTAAAGCAGATTTTGCAAACGGCTTTTCGAACATAAAACCATATGTGTCATTCGCGTCGACGTCTCCGCTGCCCACTGCCGTATCAAAAAAGCACATATTAAAAACATCAACAGCATTCAAAAGTCATCAACCATTGTCTAGAGAACTGGTCCATTATTATTGAGATGCACGTACCGATCGATCGATCGTTCTCTGCAAGGAGAAATTTCGATATTTGACACTGAATACGTGCGCCTCTCAACTTTTAACCCCCAATTTGCACGCCTTTGAAAATTTAACCCTGTCACTACGAATTCTTTTGATTCAAGGGATTCTCCTCATTTTCTCTCATTTTCTATTTTGACACTTGTCACTGCGAAAATGAAGAGAATCCCTTGAATCAAAAGAATTCGCAGTGACAGGGTTAAATTTCCAAAGACATGCGAATTGGGGGTTAAAAGTTGAGAGGCGCATGTATTCAGTGTCAAATATCGAAATTTCTCCTCAGCAAGCAGGGTGCTTGAGATGAAGTGATTACAAGCAGAGAGCCATGTGCACGTGGAATAATTTAGCAGTTACCATGGACCGATCCAGCCCAGCTTACGGAAAGGCAGCCTGCATGATCGGCCACACACGGTGTTTTCTGACAGCACGGCCATGTCGGCCAAATCAATGGCTAGCGGCAGAGATAAGGTACGTAGTATATGATTGGCCTCTGCACTGCAGGAACACCATGTAATGTACTAGCAGTATGCAAAATGAATCGTAGACCATATATGTACTCCCATCATTGCGCGTACTACCTTGTTTGTTAGTTAGTTCTTTTCCGTGCGTGGATTAATCCAGCCATAGTGCAATAATTCGTCAGCTCCAATTATTGGGCTCATCAGGAGATGGTACATCCGGTCCCGCGTACAATTGTACAACGACTCTATGGTGATGCTCGGTTAGACTAATTTTTTATAATTTATGGCTGAATTTTTAATATAACTAGCTGAAATTATACTATAGCTGATGGTGGGTTATTTAACTTAATTAAATTTGAAAATTTTAAAAATAAAAAAGGATTAGCCCAACACGTATAATATAAACGAATACGGAAAAAGAACCGACAAAAAAGCTCAAAAAAATTAAAAAAGACAAAAAAGACGAAATTTAAAAATAGTAAAAAATAAACTCAAAGCCAGAAATCCAAGCCCAAACCTACGGGGCGATCATGGGTGGATCTGCTTTATGTCGCCCATTTCTTCATAAGAAATTATTAATTTCTGTAATTTATGTATTTTTATTATATCTATATATACGTATCATTGTATCGGTGTTTTATTGGGGAGGGACGGTGCGCTGCGATATCGACGTATTTAAGCAACTTAGCTCCAAAATTCAAACACACATTCTAAAAATTCTGGATCCGCCACTGGGAACGCCGGCAAGCTAGCTAGCTTCTCGTTAATTCATCGATCCATGGTCCATGGATCATTCATGCTGGCAACGGAGAGCTAACGAACGCCCAGCTGGCCTTCCTGCCGTTCTACCACTGCTACCAAGGTTTACCAAGTACAGCATGCTGTACATGTATGGCTCCCTTTGTAGGGAGTTTCATTGCATTGATCTTGCCAATTTCACAGTGCAATTTTTTTTAGAGCTTTCAGAACGCAAACCTGCTCGTAAAGCCTTTCTCGATCCATGTCAAACAAACCCGGAACCCTGCCTGTGCCCTATCCGTCGGTCCATGTCAAATTCGACGGTTGGGATCTGGGATCCAATCATAGTACGCTGCCTGTAGTGGTGACCACCGCCGGCCTCGCGCGTCTAGTTCGCTCGCTGCTTCCACGAGGGCGGCACATGGGGGCGTCCCCGCGAGCCTCGTACAGGTGGGCCCGCCCCGGTCGAGCCAAGAAGCGAGCAGGTGGTCGTCGTATGATTGGGCGCACGTGCGGGACAGCTGGCCAGCCAGCCTCAACTTTGGCCCGCTCCTCGTGCCTTGGGCTTCTGGTTTTTAGTTTTTAGGGGTTAGTAGTTCAAATAAACGTTTTAGCTTTTTAATTTATTTTTGATTTTTGGTTATTCTTTTTCCTCCATTCCTTTGCATTGTCCTTGTAGGTGTAACTGTGTTTTTTATTTTTTTCTTAATTCTTCTTTAATTAAATGATTCGTAAAAAATTAACAGTCGTTATAATACAATTTCAGCCAAAAAAACATCAGCCAGAAGCCATTACTCATCAGCCGTAGTAAAAAAAAACACCCCACCCTATGGCCTGTTTACAGCCTGCTACTGCACAACGATCCTCTAACAATGGTTTCCTATATACGTTACAAAGAGGGCACTATGCAAAGTTGATGGTTTGCACAGGGATTAATTAAAGATTGCTTGTGATTTTACTGTCTGTTTTGGAACGTGAGATTTCCTCAAGGTTAATTTTAGCGGAAAGCAAGCACCAAAGTTGGTGTGTTTTTCTTTCATAAAACTCCAATCAGTGGAGCAAGAGCACTCTCTTTCAAAAGAAAGACGGGCTAATTAAGAGCATTTGCAAGAAAAGGTCAAAAAAAAATGATGGTTGAAGATATGTATGTATCTCTTATCCCGTTTTTGATTGATGTAGACATTAGCAGCTGAATCACAAACCAATTATTGGTACCTGACACTCTACCATACCTCTTCAAATAAACATGATTATGCGCTCTAGCTCAGTGCTTTTGTGTTAACAAAATATCTCAAGTCTCAACCGACCCTTCCATCCTTCCATATAGCTAAGAGTACATGTTAGTTTTCCATTTTTTTATAAAAAATGTGAAATGATGGTGCTAACCTTTCTTAATAATCACATTCCAATTAAAATACTATCATTACATAAAACAAGTGAGTACTTATCATCTAGCATATGCCATGCAATCGGTAGGGACCAGCTAGCTAGCTTGCTTCTGTGCCTGATAATTTGCTGATAAAGCAAAGTTCTGTTCTTTTGAGCTGTGGTTTATGGTTTTTAGTTATTTATGAGAGAAAGTATGGAGTAAAAGAAACTCATGTACTGTTTTAGTCGATATAAATAAAGTCGCTACAATGTGTACTGTAATTAAGTTGTAGACCTTGTCTTAAAAAGATATTTTATTTAAAATTTAGTTACTATAGAAAAACTGAAAAGTAACTTTTAAAAACTAAAAAAAAGAGACCCATAAAAAACAAGCACCACTTAACCGACAAACAACATCTAGGGGACTTGAACGCCACCCTAAGTGGACATCCTATACCATTATTCAAACACCCCATCTCCTTAACGCACCTTTTAGCACAAGATTGGTCATGTCCTCTTTTGTCATACATAAACATGGGATTGTATGCCTGCCCATCACCGGTTCCATCTGCAGAATGGAAAAGGCTCCAAAAAATGATAATGATGCAAAATTGAGCTAAGCCCTTGCAAAGCCAAACTTTCACTGTATTAACCTTTGGAAATATCACAACTAGAACCATTATGTGGGGTCTTTTTAAGGCCTGTCTAGCCAAGTTTAGGGCTTGCTTGCAGTGCCGGATCTAAGATTTTCAGAATGAGTGTTTAGAGTAAACAAAATGTTGTTCAATAGAAAAGACAGCGATCTACAATAGTTAAAATCTCTCTTTCAAAAAAAAACAATAGCTAAAATCAAAACATAAATTGTTCATATTAGAGATAGTACCAGAGCAACATATTAAATTAATTTAGAGACATTACAAAATAATTAAGAAAAAATAATTTAACTCGATTATTCTTATGCCTTAGAATCACCTGTGTTGTCTGAACACTGACATGCATGGCCTTCATACAATGGTGCAATCCCTGCCCTGTCCTCGCTTGCCCAATCGCCACCCCACAGTCCACGGCCAAGCCCCACTCATCACCGCCCGTTTGCTCCTTGCGACTTTACTGTGTGCCGACACGCCATTACGGGCCTGTCGTGGCCTTCTCCTTACCGCCCAAATTTGGAATGGAGTGGTGGAGCATGAGATGGGGGCTTTAGATGAGCCAATGAGCAAGTTCGAGGAGGGAGCAGATGGTTTGTTTGCCCATGCTACTTGAGGCGAATTGGGAAGGGGAAGATGCGAGAGTGGATTGAAATTAATCGAGGGTTATTAATATGAAGTATTTGATCTAATTATTACTATATATATTCAATATACCTAGTAAATATTAAGTATATTGCGATAAAATTTAGGTGTTTAGTTGAACACCCTTAAACCATGGTAGGATCGCCCCTGTCTGCTTGGAATGCATGAATCTCATAGGGATTGCTTTCATAGGAATAGTTTGATTCCTATGGGAATCAAGGAAAATATCATGTTCCAAATGGGCCTTCGGCTTACAAGCCCGGAAGTTCCATTTTCACTGGGTTCACTTTATTTGGACCATCCAATGCAAAACTTGACGAGGACTAGGTAGTCCAAAATTAATAACTTACCATGAACAATACTTGTCAGAACAAGTATTGGTCGAAACCTCCCGAGTTGACCTCCTGCTTGGGTACACGACTTGGTCTGTGAGGTTTACTATAGACATGAGTATACACCTAGTCTATAGTTTATCTTGGACCAGCATAACAGCAGTCGAAGGAACTCATTATCTACCATGGGTCTATATCCTGACAAGCCTATCAATCTTCTACACAATATTCAAGAAGGCGCTAGGCAGACGATGAGGTGGGGCCTAGCGCCTAGGAAGCCTAGGTGGGGCCTAGCCTTGGAAGCCTAGGTGAGGTCTAGGCAGGCCCTAGGCGGTCGAATTAGAAATGAGGACAGCAAGCCGAAGATAAGCAATTATACATACATACATACATACATACATACATACATACATACATACATACCTGTGGGTGTGATGTTTAGATAAAAAAATTGTTACTTTAGCAACAATTATTCGAGGCATTTTTTTTCTTCTTTTCTTTCCTTTCCTCTTTCCTCTCTCTCTCCTCCCTTTCTTTCTCCATCTAGCTGACACCCCAGCCCCTCATTTCTTCATCCTCCCCATCCCCACGCCTCTCTCTTCCTTCCCCTTTCCTCTCACCTCTCCTCCCTCTCCCGATCTGGATCCCTGGCGTCTCCCCCTCGCGAGCCCAAAATGGAATGTTACACTCTCCCTCACCTACACCTCTCCTCTCCTCACCCGATCTCACCTCTCCAGCTCTCCTCACACGCGTTGTCGCTTTCAAGCCTCTTTCATCATTAGGGCTCTTCACCATCCGCCCTCGCTTGCTGTTGGCGTCTTCGCCCTCAGCCCTCGCTCACTACTGGTGTTGCCGCCTTGCCCTAGCCCTCGCTTCCTCTTCATCACCACTGACCCGTGTTGTTCTCACCATTATTCTCTATCCGAAGAGGTTACTGACATCTAGATATAGCTAGATCTGGTTGGATTTGATTGCTGACGGTGCTGTACATGGTGTTGTCAGCCTGCGGATGTGTTGGCATGGTGCGGGCCATCTACGGTGATGGCGTCTTGCAAATGCGCCGGCAATGCACGGGCCGACAAGAGGTCTCTAGGTGCCTCTCTCTTTCTCCCCGGACCACCTTTCGTCTGCCCTAGACCACCTTCTCAACCCCACCTTTGTGGCGGCATAATGATGGCTCCGTCTTTGACCACCGAAGGTCGCTTAGGCGGGCTAGCCACCTAGCTCACCGATTTTGGCCAAGGCGTGGTGGTGGGGCTCCGCCCAGTGCCTAGGCCCAGCTAAGCGGCCACTTAATACTACCTTTTAGAACACTGCTACTACAACTCAACATGTGCGGGAGTTCAAGAACAACTGACTTATATGTATCATCGACAAAAAATTGTCCAAGGAACCACCTAGCAACTACACAGAGAATGGCCCACTGATAATAACCGTTGACAATGTGTGCCAATTTTGGAACCGATTAGACATCTCTCCATCGGCGACAACTGCCACCCTTCTAACGCTATATAAGGCCTAGTCAAGTAGTGATGTAGAACACGTGTACTGAATTTCAGTGCTTGATGCAGGGCATTTATTTGATCAATTTTGATAGCAGCAGTACTTTGATGAGCTTGGAGCGAATAATCGTTGGGGCTGGGGAACCACAGTCTACAGAGACCTCTGCTTCTAAAAAAAATTTGTAGAGAACACCTTGGTAGTTGTGGTTGGGCATGAAAAACATCAGTTGTATATATGTGTTGTAATGAAATTGTTTCTTCGGATTTTAGCTAGAGATGAAATTGTATGTTGCCATCGCCAAAAGGAAGTACTGTGTATGCATGCATTGCTCGTATGCGTGGAATTCATTAATTTCTCGGAAAATAAACGCAAATGATACTTTGTATCATGTACATACACTCATGTAGTCTTCAAAATTTTGGTTTTTTTTATAATTGTGTACAAATAGAAAGAAATAAGACACAAAATACAAATGAGGTATCACAACTAAGGGTAGCATGGTCGACTTACCTTCAATCCTATTTCTTATGGTTTTTGAAGTAACCTATCAGCCAAACGCTTTTCAGATGCAGCTCTAAATTATTAGAGGAGTAAATTCTCAAAGAATCAGGAGCAAAAATTAAAAAAAAAGAATCTTAAACTCTACCGAGCAGGGCCTAGGAAAAAGAAGGTACTCTACTAGCAGAACTCATAAACTCAGAGTGTAATCATTATAGGGTGGGTTCTTTTGGAATGGCTTATAGCTTAAATATTTAAATTCTGGTTGTTTGCGAGAAGTAGTATGCACAGAAAAATAGTCGCATTCGATTTTGGCCGATATATCTGAACTCAGTACACTTTTTGCTACAATTTTCCTATTGAGCCTGCTTTAAAAACACACTATTTAAAAGCTAGTTATTATAGATAGTATGAACATAAACCAGCTTTAAGCCTTGCCGAACCCGCCCATATGAGTGTGCATCAGGCCAAAAGTTCAAGGTCCCACATTCCAGAGAATGGAGGGGCAACCACTACAAGACTGGGAGGCAGCCATGGCCAGCCAATAATTCCTCCAACCTGGCGAGATAAGCATAGAAAAGGTTGAAAAATAAATAATGCTTTATGGATAGCATAGGAAAAAAGGAAATTGTATAGAAATAACCTGTATTTTTTTTTTGCGAAATTAGCATGCTCTCTTACGACGATAGTCATCTACCGTAAGAAAATGGCCATAAGTTCTACTAATAACATCTATATCTTAGTGGAAATTGTTGTCATCGTAACACAATTCAACTAACCTTCGTAGTAGGAGTAACATGATGTTTGCCCTTCATTTTAGCGTAATGCCATGGTATTGGAGTTGGACTATATTTTGCAAAGAATGAAAAGAATTCGGGCAAAATGTAAAATAATGAAATGAGTATTATACCTTGGGGTTGGACGAGTGAACGATGAATAGTTTAAGATTGGGGGGTTGTTGTTGGTACTTGGAAGGCTGGAGCCCCCAATGATTGCGGGGACCGGAGGTTGTGGAAAACTGCCGGCAAAGCGAGGCGCACGGCCGGGCCGGTGGGCCAACCCTGTCTTTCTCTCATTTTTTCATCCAACGTAAGTGGGCCCCGCCCAAGGGGCCGCAGCGCTGGAAATCATGGGCTCTGCCTTGCTTTCCTTTGTTTTCTGTCCCGTTCCTCCGCTACTCGTTTCGGCCGGTCCCGAGCCGAGCCGGTCGAGCTTTGAGCTTGAGCCGGCTCGATCGGTGCACTCCTTTCGTAGTTGAGTTCGGACTCTTCGTTTCGATCTACGTCTGTTATTTACGACTACCTATGAATAAATAAATATGATAATTTATTTATGCCTTTTTTATATGACTTAGAGCAAGTTTAATAGAAGAGGTGGCTGCCACCTCTAAAACTAGCCAAATAATACAATAAATTGAGTAGAGGTTACCAGGGGTCATCTCTTGCATGAGGGGCAGCTTGCCTCTCTCTCCTCGTATGATATGCTAGAGGTCACCTCTTGCATGAGGGGCAGCTTGTCTTTCTCTCCTCTTTTCTCTCTCTTCCACATAGGATTGTGTTGGCGTGGATTTCGCTAGAGGCAACCTAGTCAGCATTATTGTACTTGCTCTTAGTGTATCGTTTTTTCGAAGCGGCTTATTGGTATTTGATTCATTCGTATAATCACTCGTGTTAGGATCAAAAGCTATCAGCTGCTGCCATAATCCATCAGGCGCACTGAAAAGAAGTATAATCAACCTCTTCTTTTCAGATTCTAAAATATGCTTTTCGGCTTTTCTACAGTAGCTAGTTTTCGAATGAAGTGTTTTTTTAACATGGGGTCTACAACTTGATTGTAATACACACTGTAGCGACTTTATTTACGTCGGTCAAAACTGTATGTGAATTTCTGTCATTTGATACTCTTTCTAATGAACAGTTTAAAATTCATAAGACACAGTTAAAATTCAAAATTAAAGAAAAAAAGAACAAGCCCAATGTTTACCGGACACTCGAGGAGTAGTAGTATTATTTTTATGAACTTGCTTAAACTGACATAAACACAAATGGAGAAAAGAATAGTTACAATGCAAATGCGAAGATTCACAGCTGTTGGTTCAGCTTTTGTTTGCCTTCTGGATTAAAAAAACGATAAACAAACACTCCCGCCAGAAGCCCTTCTGGGAAACGAACACACGTTTTCTTATATATATATATATATATATATATATATATATATATATATATATATATATATATATATATATATATATATATATATATATATATATATATATATATATATATATATATATATAAAAGAAAACGTGTGTTCGTTTCCCAGAAGGGCTTCTGGCGGGAGTGTTCGTTTATAGTTCAAACTAGTTTGAACTGAGTTCAAAACTTACTTACCATAAATATATCAAGGGTATAAAACATTTTCATACCCAAACTCAAAAAAATTATCAATCATACACGTGTATCGGACGGTTCTTGATGTGGGGTGGCTAGGCACCCCAGGTGCCTTATGTAATTTTCATATATATATATATATATATATATATATATATATATATATATATATATATATATACACACACACACATGTATACTCTAATTAAATAAGACACATTATATCAATCTTGATCCGACCTAGGTGGGTGAGAAAGAACACTCCCGCCATCAGACCACTTTGCTTTCCTTAGTTCTTAAAAGATGATTAGTTGGGAGGAAAGTGTTGGCAGGCAGTCTAGCTACCCAAATTGCAAGATTCATGCATTAACCTGTTTAGTACTAATTTTGTTGCCTGGCCTGGACACGTAAACGCAACACCGATTGGAAGCTAATTAACTGTTGTTTTGCCAGGGGACGTTAACAACCTACCGCCCCCAGGAATTCCGACGTAAGTTACTGCTACTCATTTCCATTTAAACTTCTAGGATGAGCTAACCTTTTATTATTTTTAAAGTTTTTTAAATTAGTTATGACAAATAAATCATCATCAATTATAGTATAATTCTAACCATAAATTAACTTATGTCAGTCCAACCTAACGGCACCTTAACCAGGTGCATTGACCTTTTGCTCGTTTTTGGCGTCATCCATGCAATTTTGTCAACTACGTACACACTAATTGCGCCCGATCTATCGTACGTACGTTAATCGATCCGGCCCTAGACGCTGCCCGGCCCTTTTGTTATTTTCAGGTTTTGTTCCTGGGAATCAGCGTGGCTGGACCATTCGTTCCCGTATGTGTGATGCATGAACTGGTTAACAGTAAGATCCAATATCCTTAGTTGTAGGGGATACCAAAGCAAGCATAGCCCTCTCGTTCCATTCGTGGCTAGCACAGCAGCATGCAGCAGTCTGAATCTGTACTCCATAAAAAAAGAGAAAGGATTCATAATTAAGCTTTACTAAACGAAAAATGATCATCAACCGTTCAAGCCGTTAACACATAAAAACCTTTGGCCGTCGGCCAGAAAATCGGGGTATATACACTGGTTGAACTTAACATCGATTTATAATTGCCTAACATATCAAATCTAGATTGTCTTGTTCCTAGTACTTACTGCTCCTGGTTAATACTCGTGTACCCATATGATTTGCGGGCAGTTAACTGTCTTCTTTTTTCCCCCGTTTTTCAAAACTATTTTTCAGTTTTTTTAAGCCAAGATTTATAAATTAGTTAAAGTATATACTGTAGTGACTTAATTTATATCGGCTAAAATCACACGTGAGTTTCTGTTACTCCGTACTCTCTCACGAACAACTAAAAAAACCATAAACCGCAATCATAAACCATAAATCCAAGACAAAAAGAACATACCCGTTAACGTACAATACACATGTACTTAGCTAGGCTAGGATAGCTAAAACTGCTCATTTGGACTTTTTTTGATAACTTATGACTTATTTTTCACTGTTTGGTAATGTAGCTGATTTATTTTGCACTGTAACTGTGGAAAGCTTTTTTTTATGTAATTAAATTTAAAAAAATTAAAATAAAAATAAATTAGCCCATCATCAAACAACAAAAAAAGAAAAACAATTAAAAAATAAAATTAAGAAACTAGAAGTTAGTGTCAGAAGTCTCCGATAGAGAAGCCAAAAATGTACATGGCCTCGTCAGACCAAGCAGAGGGAGGGACAGCCGAGCCGAACGCACCAAGCTAGTACGTACGTACGAACGTACTCGTAGCATGCACCAAGTTCCAAGGCACGCACGTAGCCGCACGAGCCACCACAAGCGAGCCGAATGGAAAAGAAGAAAGGGAAGTCGGAGAGGCCAGAGTCAAACACGCGGTAGCGCTCATTTGATATTCGACCTTTTTTTTATTTAAGACTTTTTTTTATTATAGCTACTATAAACGTTTTAGTGTAACTAATTTAAAAAAATTATGTCATCATAAATAATATAAAGAAATAAGAAAAAAACCAAAAAACATAAAAGACGAGACTAAAAAACTAAAAGCTTAATCTTAAACACAACGGAGTAAGGTTGAGAAGAAGCATGGCCGGGTGGCCCCCATGATTCGGCCCTTTCTTTCTTGTTTTTTCTTTAGTTTTAGGTTTTGATTTTTTGGAAGCCGACTTCTCTAGATCGTTTTTAAGTATAAAATCATATACATCAATTATATTAACATCTCTATTATTATCTTTATCTTTAAAAATATAGTTAAAAAGCACCGACCGCACACCAAAATAAAGAACCGATTCAGTTAATAATTGCTGCGAGGAGATCCACTTCCCCCACACAGACACGGACAGTTATCTCCTCGGCTCGATCCATGGCCTCCTCCTCGTCGTCCTATTTATAACCCACCTCCACCGCCGCATGCCCAGACCACCGAGCTCACCTTTCTTCTTCCTCCACTCCGCCAAGGAGATCGATCTCTTCTCCCACCTCTCAAGCGCGCCGCAACAGGATGATGCCTCGTAACCTGGACCTTGGCCTCAGCCTTGACCTCGGGCTCGCATCGCAGGGCAGCCTCACCTCTTCCACCACCACCTCCTCCTCACCGGCGTTCCCTTGGAGCGCCGCGCTCAACTCCATCGTCTGTGCGGTGGGGGCGGCGGAGGACCAGCGGAGGACGTCGACCTCGCCGGACAGCCCCGCGGCGCTGTCCAGCGCCAGCGGGAAGCGGGAGCTCGATCGGACGGGCTCCGGCGCCGCGGCCGGGAGCGACGAGGACGACGGCGCGGACGGCGCCGGCGGGCGCAAGAAGCTGCGGCTGTCCAAGGACCAGGCCGCCGTGCTCGAGGAGTGCTTCAAGACGCACATCACGCTCAACCCCGTAAGCATCTCCTCCTTCTCGTGCTGTTCGTCCATGGAGTCCGCCCGCGCGCGCGCGCATTGAGCTGATCGAGATTTTGTGATTTTTGCAGAAGCAGAAGGTGGCGCTGGCCAACCGGCTGGGGCTGCGGCCGCGGCAGGTGGAGGTGTGGTTCCAGAACCGCCGCGCCCGGACCAAGCTCAAGCAGACGGAGGTCGACTGCGATTACCTCAAGCGCTGGTGCGACCGCCTCGCCGACGAGAACAAGCGCCTCGAGAAGGAGCTCGCCGACCTCAGGGCGCTTAAGGCAGCGCCCTCGCCGGCGTCCGCGCTCCAGCGTTCCTCCTCCGCCGCCGCCCCCGTCGCCACGCTCACAATGTGCCCCTCCTGCCGCCGCGTCGCCACCGCGGGCGCGCCGCCGCATAACCAGCAATGCCATCCCAAATCTAACATCCCCACCTCCGCCGCCCCGGCCGTCGCCGGCAACGTGCTGCCCAGCCACTGCCAGTTCTTCCCATCCTCCGCCGACCGGACCAGCCAGAGCACGTGGAACGCCGCCGCGCCGCTTGTCACTAGAGAGCTCTTCTAAGATCTCGCCATTGACAAGAGGAAGGTGATTCATTAGAACAAGCTATAATTAGAGATTGCAGGTGGTGATTGGGTTAATTAATTAATCGATCGATCGATCAGGAGAGGATATTGGTTTGGTTTGGTAATTAGTACTAGTGATTTGGTTTTGATTAATTCAGTTGGCTGTCTACTTTTTCTTGGACGGCGTGTACCAATTCACCAAATCTGCTCATTGGTGAATTAACAGCTCGGTTAAAATTATATTGTAACCGATTAAAATGTAATTGGTTGAAGTTGAAATTATACTATAATTAATAGTGATTTATTTGACTAAGCTAAATTTTAAAAAATAGAAAAAACATATTAGCCTATCATAGATAATACAAACGAATAAAACAAGTAATGAAAAAGTTAATGAGATCTTTTTACGTCTTTCTTAATTCTCAGTTGCAACAAGAGTATTTGGAGCCATGTCGATTGTACAGTCGTCCTATGCCTTTTTTTCCCCTATTGCTGTGTTTGCAACTGACCAGACATCTTGGAACTTGTTTAAACGAAAGGAAGTCTTCATAACAGCGACACCTCATCGATGAAATCAGGTGATGGTGATCCACATTTCATCATAGTTTCAGACTTTAAGGAATGTGAAAATGTTTCTTGATAAAACATGCGTAAGTCTACGAGTTTACATACATATGCCTGTTCTTTAATCAAAAGCTAATCTGCAGACTAGTGACAAGGTAAAGTCGCGGGAGGCTAAAATAACTGGGTTAACTAACTTTAATCTAAATAGATTAATTTAACCTAAATTTTATGCAATAAACTTTATTAATCTAAATTACTGCTCGGCTAGATTAGGTATATTAGCATTAGGAAAATAAAATTTAGGAGTGTTAGTTATGTTGAATTACTTTATGGGAGTTGTTAGCGCCCATATATCCGATCCGGGCGCTAGCTCCGTACGGTCGGTCACAACATTTTTTATCATCTATGCAACATTTCTCGACTATATATGCAATAAAAAAATTAATAAGAATATTAATATTGCACGCATGAAATTAAAATGTTACACACATGAAATCAAAATGTTGCATTCATGATATCAGAAAGGGATAATTGATGATTTGCCCCGTCTTTTATTGGCATCAACTCATGTAGAGGTACCCAAAGAGGCCAGCATGAGGATGGTGTCTTGCGTGAGGCCACAACCATTGCCGGCGACGGTGGGCATGCGGAGCGTGAGGTCGGCGACGAGGTCGTGGAAGTATTACGAACTTCGACCATGGCCACTATGACTTTGACAACGAACGTTACGACCACAACCGCTATGACCACGGTCAATTCGACCATGGCCATGGTCATAGCGGTTGTGGTCGTAACGACCATGGTCGTAATGACCGTAGTCATAGCGGTCGTGGTTGAAGTGATCGTGGTTGTAGTGGTTGTGGTTGTAGTGGCCACGATCGTATGATCGATCACAATATTTTTTATCTATCTATGCAACATTTCTTGGCCATGTATGCAATAAAAAATTGATAAGAATATCAATATTGCACGTATGAAATCAAAATGTTATGCACATAAAATAAAAAATATTGCAACAAAAAAAACACCTACCTTCCATGGAAAACGGCAGTGAGGCCTCAGGTGCAGTGGCGGCAGGTGGCGTGGATCCAACATCGGTAGGAGAAGACGGCGGAGCTTGTGCAGCGTTCACGAGGCCGCTATTGGTGGTCGAAGTTAGGATGCCACGGAGCTCGCAAAGGCTGCAATTGACTTTGTTGGACCCCCAGGTGGCAGTTGCACCCCCGAAGCTGGTGCCCCCGGGTGGGATTTGGGGTCGGCGGCGGGGGCGAGAGCTCGAATCGGGGGCTCGGCATCGCGCAGGAGTAGACGGAGCCAAGGAGACGCGAGGTGCACTTACGGATCCGCATGCATGGAGCGATTGGGTGGCGCACGACCATGGGGGATGGATCTAGGGGATTTTGGGATTGGGGTGGGAGGCAGGAGGTGGGGGAGGAGGCGAGCAGGAATGGATAGAGAGAGATGGCCGTGGCGTTTGAGGAGGGGTGCGCTCTAGTGGAGTGACCGAGTGAGGCGCCTAATCGAATTATTTAGTCAGACGTAAGAGCTATATCAATTTCCTTAATTTATTTCACCAATTTGGTGGGTTAACTTAATCTTAAGTTTAGAAGGTTAAAACGTTTTAACTGGATTAAGTTAATCCTCTCTAATCTAATGGTATTTGACGGATTAAATCCCTAACCTACCTCTTAACACCAAACCGAAAGGGGCTTAAGAGATCTGATTAGATTATGATCCTGCTTGATTAGTTCTGGCCTGGGGCAAGTTGTTTTCAACCGACAATTGTATCTTCACGCGATCCGCGGTGATCAAAGTTAATTTGATGAAAGCTTTGCCTCCAGCTTTTCAGTCCTCTCTCACAACTTGTAAAATCAATGGAAGAGGGAGAGCTAACCTAACTCAACATAGCAAAGTCGCAAAGATAAGATGACTGCACAAAGCAGCCGCAGGTTATTTGCTAATTGACTTTCCTGTCTTCTGAAAAGCTATTTACTCTACTTCCTTTACTACAGCCAGTGCTTCATTACGCTGTCCTGCTTTGCAACCACATGAGAAAACACATGCCATTTAGTATTAACACAGTTAGTTGGGTGGCACGTCTATCTGGACGGCTAGTCTTACTTTACCATAAATTAGCAGCTAGAATCTGTTCAATACATAATTTTTCCAACCAGTTAATAAAAACTTCTTACAGCTCTTATATGCTATCCTATATATAAATCAGATGGATATTAAGATTTGGGTTGTACGATTGATTAGCAAACACGGTAGTCGTTTTCTTGTGCTTCCTTAATTACTTTCTGATCGGTGAAACTTGTGATGCCTCCCAAACCATCGGAATGGACCGTCCAATTGCACGTACGATTTGATGTGTCCTTTCAACTAACTACTAGATATTTGCTTCTACACAAATTTGATTATTTCTTTTTCAATCAGGGTTTAATGGTTAATTAGAATCCGCCCCTCCATATGAACGACGTTTAATTTAGACTTGTTTCTCAACCCACCCGTTCGGCGCTTTTGAGCATCTCATCTCAATTGCCATATAAATAGCGATGAAAAATTCAAAAAAATTCTGTCTTATTCACATTTAAAATAGGAAAAATATACATTCTTGAAACTTAAAATGCAATAGCAGATGGACTTTCATCCTAATTGAAGGCGTCATTTACACCCACTCCTTCATCCTAATTGCTCTACAGCTAATTGTGTTCTACCACATCATGAACGTGTAAGATTTTTCTGCTTTTCTGGTATCGTGTCGTGGCTTATTATTGTTCACGAAATCTTTTGCTTAGACGAACAAAACATCAAGAAAGCAAACCAGACAAGCACATGCGAATTTTTCCGGAGTTCGGAACGCACCCCGGCCCAACTCTCCGACTTAAGGCTTGGTTTGGGATTAAAATAATCAGGATAGCTAACCTTAATTTAACTACACTAACTTAATCTAAATTTTGTGTTTGACAATAAACACTGTTAATCTAAATTACTGGTTAGCTAGATTAATATGGTGGTGATCGTTTTGGCTTCAGCTTTTAGCTTCCGGCTTATTTTTCACTATTCATAAATTTCGTCTTTTTATGAATTTTTGGCTTTTTGTTGAGCTTTTTTGCCGGTTCTTTTTTCCCGTATTTGTTTGTATTATACGTAATGGGCTAACATATTTTTTATATTTTTTATATTTAATTATGCTAAATAAGCCTCTGTCAGTTATAATATTTTTTCAGCCAGCTACAATGCTTTTTCAACCATAAGCCACAAAAAAAGCCCAAAAGTGAAATTAGCACTAGAAAATAAAATTTTGAAGTGTTCATTGTGCTAGATTAACTTGTTCTATCAATTTAGTTGATTAACTTAATCATAGGTTAAAAGAGTTAAAATACTTTGATTACATTAAATTAATCCTACCTACCTATCAGTATTTGATGAGTTAAATCCCCTATCTACCTCTTAACCACAAATCAAATGGGACCTAACCGATCACGCTGCTAGCTTTCCTGCATCTGTCACGCAACCGACCAGACCAGGTAGCGGAACACCCTCACAACTTTAGCAATCAACTCGACTAACGCACTTTGTTCCTCTGACGTTGGACCCGATCGTGCTCCAAAAGGTCTATGAGCACTTTGTAGGGAGAGATATGCTCACGTGCAATTGTAGTCGATATAAATGAAGTTGGTGCAGTGTATAATACAATTAACCAGTAAACCTCGACTTAAAAAGGCATTCTGTTTGAAAGTTATATACTGTAAAAAAAACAACGTTTAGAAGGCAATATGAACATAGCTTATATCTGATCAATCTATGTCGTTATAATTTAGATCCGTCACAACCGATATTGTAGATCTTTTTTCTTTTTTTATCTATTAATGGTAATTTCCAATGCTTGAGAGTGAACTTGACGGATTCTTTTTCTATTGTTTTAATAAAAAAAATATATAATAGATCATACAACACATTATGCATGGGAAAGGAAGGAAAAAGAAGTGCGTCAGCATTCACCAAGACAGTGAGGTAACTATCAGCTAAGAAATAATTTTTACATTTTGATAGACAACTTAAAACCTCTCTATCGAGACTACCTCTACATAAGGCCTGGCAAAACATGACATCTTGGTAACAGAAGAAATCACCAACTGATCTGCCACATTGTGGAGGATGCAGTCCAAAATGTGTATCAGTTTCTCTTCGATGTCCAGTCCATGATTGCAGAACGGAGCGAGTGATTTTGTATCAGGCTCTTGTTGGGCAATCGTAGGTTTGTCATCGGGGACTTATCGTTCATACTTAGCCACATCTCGATCGCCTTACGATCGTACGTGTACCCATCTGACGCAACGTATGGATCGACCATCACTTCCTGAAACAATAGCAGAAACCATCTCAGTAAAACTTCTTCAGTTCTTCTATGAAACGATCACTGCAAAGTGAAGTACTGATTGAAAATTACCTGAAGTATGGGGCAAATGAAATGGCTTGGAGGCGGTGTCGGGCCGTGAAGAGCCGTTTCTCTGGCCTTGGTAGCAACATCCTTCAGCCGCTCCAGTGTCGGAAGAACGTGCTCGCTCAAGTCGGGCCGGTCTTTGCGCCTCATCTCAGCGCACCTGAGGGCTAGGACAGCCAATTCTTGCGTCTCCTTCAGAGGCCACTGCCCAGCAGTTGCATCCAGAATGTCCACGAAGCAGCCATCTTCTAGTGCCGTCTCCACAACATGAGCAAGGCCCATTGGTGATTTTGCTGTCAGCAGTTGCAAGATCACAATGCCTAGCGCGTAAACGTCGGACTTCATGGAGACGACGCCGGTCCTTTGATACTCCGGGTCTATGTAGCAGAAAGTGCCCACTGGGGCGGTCTTCTTGATCATTGTGGACAGGTACTGATCCATACTTGGAAGCAAAGTTGATAGGCCTACATCACCTATCTTGCTGACCAAGTTCCTATCTAGTAATATGTTTGCAGGCTTCAGATCACGGTGAATGATAGGCTCTGGCTTGGAACTGTGAAGGAACATAAGAGCAGTGGCGACCTCCCAGGCAATTCTGAAACGGTCAAACCAGGTCAGCGGTGGCGTATTATTTCTACGCTGCAACATGTCATCCAGGCTGCCATTTTCCATGTACTCATAGACCAGGCAACCATGTTCAGGGCATGCTCCAAGCATCAGCAGCAAGTGAGGGTGCCGGATTTTACCAAGGACATCAAGCTGAAGTAAGAGGACTTGCACCGTTTAGAGTTAAGATGGCGTAGTAATTGGAATAAGGATGATAAGAAAAACACAAATGATGATGGACTATATCTACACGCGTCGTATGTGAAGTCGTTTAGAATGTTCATAAATTGTGTGTCAGCAATAGAAAAGATCCTGCTGCTTCTATAAGATGCGCTTCACAAAAGAAAAGAAAAACAATAGTGTCAAAATGCCCAAGGATAAGTGTAGCCTATTTCGAAATTCTTTTTAAAAAGAGTTACACAAACACATGTGAATATCTGACAAATAGAATAAGAAATCGCGTTACTGGTGTCACTTTCAGACTTGGGGGAAAAAATCCCCTCGCCTGCTACCACACCAAAGCACAGGTCTAAGGCCCCGCCAAGGCGTTGATCCAAAGGATCCGCCGGTAGTCTCACAAGGTCGGGCGATGGTGCCGCTGTGTAAGGGTGGAGCAGGGGTTCGGAGGTTTTCTCGATCTGCGTGAGAAGACCTTCTTCTTAAAGCAATGTCCGGGGGGATTCTTCCCCCCCGCAGGTCGAGTTTTTTTACTGGTGTCACTTTAGAAACTGAGTTGGAACGCTGTTTGTTTGTTTGTTTTGTCAAATTTGTTTAATGAAATGCTTGCATTTTGTTGGGAGGCTGATGTTTGTTAAAATCTCCCATTGGTGCAATGAGCAGTTAGAAAGGAACATTTGAGTGTTGGTGAGAAAATCATAATACCTCCTGCTGTAATTGCTGAGTTCCACAGCCTTCAAGGGAGTTTAAAACTTTTACTGCTGCAACTGTATGATGAAACTTGGCCTTGTAGACTGTGCCATATGATCCCCTACCAATCATAAGATCACCAGAGAATGATGAAGTCGACGCTTGTATCTCCTCCCGTGTATACCTATTATACTCATCAAAACAACGTCCAACAATCTTGTCTCCTGTCTTATTCTCATTAGCTTCTTGGTCACCATTACTCTGTGTTGCTTCACTTTCAGCAGTGCCTTGCTTAAATTCAGCTTCTCTTTTGGCTGCTTCCTGCTGTTCCCTCTCCTTTTTGCTTAATAACCTCCTTACCTTTTCTTCTGTTAGTTCAATCTCTTTAAGCTTAATTTCATCCTGAATGCGTTGAACGCCCAACTTATGTAACTAATAGCAACGATTCAACAGGAAACAGTTAGACCTTGTAGGTTACTTACTTCTGAATAGTGCCTACCATGAAGAAATAAACCTTACTTTCTGAGTGGCATCAAACGATTCGTTCTGAGCAAACTCATGAAGCTTCTGAAGATGTCGTAGTTTGACCCTCAACCTTTCAATCTCTAGCTTTAGATCATCCTGCTTAGCACAAGAAGTTGACCAAATATACATTTAGTTAAACAAACTACATAACATTTTACTATTCTTCCGAAGAGAATATTTATTGTTTTCCTTGAGAAGATAAAAACCTGGTCATGGGAATATTTCAGATCTGTTGCAACTTCTGAAACTGACGCCCGATCAGAGTTATTGAGTAAATTATCTCTTTGAAAGCTCTTATAGATAGAGTTTCCACTGCTGCTACTACTGAACTGCGCCTCTGAAGTGACCGAGTATGAACTTGTCAAGGCTGTGTCATCATGGTAAGAGATCTCGCTCCCAACACTTCCGGAAGGGCTAGCTCCCCTGTTAGACAACTTGTTTATGTTTGCCAGCGCTTGGTCATGCTGAGATGACAGAGAAGGCTGGTGGACTGATACATTTGCCGTTCCATATGTGTCTGCCCATTGTGCAGTAGACATAATCTTTAGTATGCTAACATCAAGAACAAAAGGACCAAATGCCCAAATACCTCGTTTCCAAAAAAAAAAATGAAGGCCAAATACATTTATGTTTCCTGAATTTTGTTTTTTTGTAAGGCATGTTTATGAAAATTTGCTACTTCTAATAATGTGAAGTTGCTGATGTAGATTGATCAAAATTCATTGTATTCAATTGATAGATGTACAAACTAACAAATTTCACAAGACAAAACATGCAAGCTTGTGTATTACCTGATGGTGCACTGGAGGAAAAGCTTCTAGTGCTAGGAGAAGAAATCGTTGAAGAAGATATGGATGTAGGTGTTTCGCCGTTATCAGATGTAGCTGAGCGCACAAATGACAGTTTGCCTTTTGAAACGACGTATGCTGTACAGAAGCTTGGAATGCACTCAGAGATTTTGGACGCGGTCTTACTTCCTTTGTGTTTCCTGGAGTTAAATAATTAATAATGTTGACCACTTGATTAACATTGTAGACATATAAAATGCATTTCTAACTCTAGATGGGGCACGCAGCAAATTTCTCAAAAATACATCATTAAAAGGCTTGGGATATCCATTGTGGTGATCATTTTCAAACTGTGGTTAAAATGCTCAGTGGATACTATACATGACTTACCTCCATTACAGTGCATTTTGACATATTGTCTTCAAAGAAAAATGAATCTGAAACAACTGAAGTACTGTTGCTATAATATGTAAGGATTTAGTATTGATGGATCAGTTTTATTGCAGTACTCTTTTTGGTAGACAGTTAATGGAAATTTTGAGCAATGGTAAAGGAACATGTAGCCAGTACAACCTGCACATATCTGCCCCTGTAGTACTTAATGCCTTTTTTTTGCTGAAGAATTGTTCATTTTGCATTTTCTGCCAGTTTCCACATAAAACTTGCAATCAAGTGGTTGCACTGCAACCTTCAGTGGCAGGCTGGTAGCTGGGGCATTAAATGAGAAGGCATGATCATCCTACCAAATTCTTGGCTTTGCTGACGATTTCTGATAGTAGACCAGCTATCAGCCTCAAAGTTTATCGCCTGTGTACTAATTTGTTGAACTAATGCATGTAAACTAGCATGACATCTGTTCACAACCACAGAAAGCAGTAATACTGTTGTGTTCCAAACAAAAAACTAATTTTTACGGGAAATGCAAGTGGGAACTGGGAAGATTCCCAATGGATAAATGAATAAATAGATTATTGTTAATCCTGATTTTTGGATCACGAGACAAATATTAGTACCCGGCCTTACAATTTTGCATTTAATCATACCTGGGCGTCTGCCCCTCGTGCTAGCTAATCAAGAGCATGTAACATGAGTAAAGGAGAGTTTTGCAACATCCACGCTCATGTGTATAGATTGATAATATATGCAGTAAGATATATGAATGTTCAAATAAATGCTGAAACATTAACAATAAGAATTTACCTTCGGAATATGCTTTTTGAGGAAGAACCTAAAACTAACTTGCAAATATTGAATTTATTGATTTCTTCGCTTATAGCAGCAGGCACATCATCAGATTCAAGTAAAGCAGCTTCAGCTTCTACCTGTTCATCAAATAGAGTAAATATGCTATTTGATCCATGGGTTATATTAACCGCAAGTGGCATGCTTAGACAATTATGAAAAGCCAACCTGTCTCTGAGCACACATCTTCTTGAATGGAAGTAACATGTTACTTGCTTGCCATTCCGCTTCTTTCCTGTATGCAGATGCCACGTCTTCTCTCACTTGTGAAATTGGAATAAAATTGCCCACTAACAAAAGAAGAAAAATAAGATAACAGGTAGGTATTCAAATGATTTGAAACAGTAACAAACAACAGATACGCCCTTAATTCCATATCGTCCACACTTAGTAGTTAGTACAACAAAAGTTGCAGGATTCATATTTATGCAACCTAACGATATAGTACGCCAAAGGCCAAACTCTGTAGTTGGTACTCGGCAGGTGTGGCATCACAATCATAAATTTGTTCAGAGATGGTGCTACCGGCTAGCGGTAGATCCATTATCGAAACTGACAGAAAGTACTTCATTTTCGTGCATCCCTGTATTATCGAGTTAAGAGTATCTTCATACTTTGGGTGCAGAACGAATTGGAATCCCAGTATTTATCTTTCCACTAGTTGCACAAATTGGAATCTTTCCTACCATCCCTTAGTTCATTTTATTGGCCAGAGATAAATTAGCTAACTTCATATAGTATGTCATTTTCCAACATTAATATAGACTACAGTGGATATCAACATAGCAATATATAATTGGTATAAAAATGCCAATCTGCAGCTGTATTTGGCTGGTTTCTTCAACTATTTGACACAAATTCCTCATTCGGTGTACTGACCTAGTAAAACTATTAAGTTTAATTCACCTCTCTGATGTATCCAATGCTACCTCTTCCAATTGGAACTTCCTAAAACATAAACCACATTTCCGCATAATTTATCTTTAAAAAAACCCATCACAGACACGGAAATCTTTTGCGTGTTCCTAAAAGAAAAAAAACTCATCACAGAGACTAGTAGTCACTTCACAATAGGTTCTGCATTTTTCCCCCTGAAGACTACAAGAACTGCAAATAGACAGGTAGAATCAATCAGAAAGAGGCAATGGAGGGAAAGAAAAATGCTCACTTGGAGTAGGCACCATCTTGATCGTCGGGCGGACATACAGGATCCGGAAGAGGACCCTCCCCTCGGGCACGAACTTGTCGAGAGCCCACTTGAGGGCGTGCCTGCTGTTCTTGCTCCCGCTCACCGCAATCGCTACCGTGCTGACGCTGGGAGCCTCCATTTCCGTCATCTCTTCGCCGGCGGCGGCTTCCTCGATCTCCATCTCCCTTTGTATCGCTCCTTCCTCCTAACCAATCACTGCTCCAAGAACAGCAAGGTACCTGGCCACAGGATTAGGAAGATTTCAGCCTCTAGTTTCCCTCCCTGCCTTGCCCGGAATTCCTCCCCAAATTCCTTGTAACACAATGCACACATACAGTCCTGAACAATCTCAGAAATATCAAGGAAATTACAGTCGAAAAGGACATGGATATGGTCCGCACGGTGAAGAGAAGAAAAACCAGTACGACGTGGACAGAAACCGCAGATGCGAGAACTCTGAGATGCTTCGGATGAAACGAGAAACTGTGAGGCCGGAGATTCATCAATCGTACGTACCTTGGAGCCATGGAGAGAGACGATGAAACGAGAATGAAACCGGCCAAGGAGTCAAGAGATGCCGACATGGAATGAGGACTCAGAGAGAAGCCAAGATGGACAGGCGAGCCAAGAGATGAGAGAGAGAGAGAGGCGCCTCCGGTTTAGTTGAATGGAGGGAAATAATTACAAGGGAAAAGGAGGGTGTGTGTACGAGAAAACACGCAATAATGCTACGCTCACACACGAGCTCACCAATCAGTCTTGACAAACAAAATAAATGAGTTCTATTGGTTGCAAAAGTGACTAAATGTACGTTACAAGAGTGTTGCTAAGTAACACCGCAAATGTGTATGCCTCTTTGGAATTCAGAAATAGGGAAAAACATAGAAATGGGACGCCACCTACTTGAAATCCCACAAGATTTCAAAACACGTAAATGTTATAGGTGATATGTTTGGATGGTTTAATGGAAATAATACGTGAATGTTGGAGGAAAATATTTCTTGAAAAGGGAGTGCCGAGAAAAAGAGAGAGAATGCATCGAGCTTCTCAAAAGGGAAAATAACGTGAGATTTGAGCTCATATCTATTTTCCTGTGAAATCAGGGGTACAGATTTGCATTCTGTAGGAATTTGGCAACTCCATTTATGTGTTCCAAAGAACATTTATAGAAAAACAAATCCTAAGAGATAGAATCCTCTAGAATTCCTATAAAAATACTACAATCTAAGAAGGCTTAGGGCCACATGACATCCACACACGAAATGTCATTTTCCAATCGTGTTAGTATTATTGACCAAATTGTACTCGATGTTAATATGTAAATGCGAAATATTAGCGATGCTATGGCCATATCTCTTGAGGCGTACAGCGAGCTTGTGTGTGTACGATTCCTGTGTGACCACGGCATTGCTCAGCGTATGATTGGCAGGCAACCTGGACCTACTTAAATTAAGCATATATGTCCTGATCAGAGCGTGGTGGATATTCCAAGAAAATTCCGATCGTCCAAGTAGAGGATGTGAACGCCAGGGAAACTCAGACCCTCGCTCAGAGAGAGAGAGAGAGAGAGAGAGAGGGTCGTCGTCGAGATATAAATGTTCCTCTGTCTGCGATTGCTTGCAGGTCTGGGAAAATCCCTTGAGTTGATTGCGATTTGCAGGTCGCTACAGCAGCAGCGAGCGGTGGTCATTCGCTTTTGATGTGTCTGCTACCATCATCGGAGGGATGGACTTGACCTACTGTACATTAAAGAAGAACGGAGATCCATGTTCTCTCAATCTGAACTAGTTATTCGGAATTTACTCGTCGGTTCTTCGAGTGAACTGATCAGCAACGCAAATATTTTACTAGAACGGGCACATGTGTTCTTGTCGAGAGTGAGCTCGATCCGTTGCTTCTGCTGGGTAACATGGCCATGACAAACGGGCGCCGCATGGGGGAAGTGTGCAGCGATCTGCCGGAAGACGCCGTTACTGAAGATCTCTTCTGTGCCTCAACATCCGTTCAGTTAGGAGACGGATCTTCGCTTTCTTCTGGATTGATAGGCCTACGGGAATCAGTTCCGACGCTGTGGACAACGGTGAGGAACTCCTGCAAAAAGAAAACACTTGTCAACGAAGCTTTTGAGCAATAACAAATGGATCTCTGATCTATAAGGCTCTTTCAACGCTCCGTCCATTTCGGATTTCTTCCCTTTCGCTCACGAGCTCTAGAAAAGTGGAGCCTCCTTAAAAGCAAAGTTGTTCACTTGGTTAGACTAAAGCATAGGATTTTGGACTTTCTCGAGACTGTCGAATCGAGGTATTCCGGCTCCTGCCAATTGCCTTCTCTGCGAGCAAGAACCGGAAACGGTCGATCATCTTCTTGTCTCCTGCTCGGTGGCAAAGCAGCTGTGGCATCACACTCTCTCTTGGTTGTTACTTGGCAGCACCATCACTTATACAGTGTAGACGCTTCAGGATCATTGGCCATTTCTTCGTCAGTCCATCCTTCACTCCCAGCGCAAAAAGGAATTGATTCTTTAATCATTCTTTCTCAACCGGTTGATCGGGAAGGAGTGGAACAGATTATGGCATGACCATCATCGATAGCTCGGTTTCGAGGACTCTGTCAATTGTATCAAGAACGAATTTATTGCTTGGTCGTCATCTGCCAAATCCAAACTAGGGGAGCTCTCTGCCTCTGTGCTGCAGAGCCAGACTCTTCAGTAGGAGTAGTTGGTCACGCTAGGCCTTCTTAGTGGCTGTTCTTTCTAGTTTTTAAAAGTTGATTTTCGACTTTTCTACAGTAACTAGCTTTTAAACGAAATATCTTTTCAAGATATGGTCTACTGATTAATTGTAGTATATACTGTGCCGACTTCAATTATACCGGCAAAACCGCACATGAGTTACTCTATAATCCCTCGCACGAACAGCCTAAAAGTCACAAGCCGCAGCCAAAAACCATAAGTTCTAGCCAAAAAGAACAGGCGCTTAGTCGTTTTCTTTCTTCCGATGCTCCTTCCTCTCATTGTCAGCCGTGCTTTAGTTTTCTTGTTCCTCTCTTATGTTGTACTTTTTTCTCCTTTTAATAAATGAAATGTAAATCTCCTATGTTTTCGTAAAAAAACATAACTCCTAGCTTATGGCTGAAAAAAAAATACTATAATCATTAAAAATATATAGTAACGGTTGTTAGTTTTTTTTAACGGAGGAGGCACATGTGGTCGTGGTGGTTGGAGCGGTTAAGATCACCGTCATTTCGTGGCTTCTGCAGAGGACAGCACGGGCAAGAAGAACGGGTCCGCGCAGATCCGCCGATCGTGCAAACTTGGTCGCCGCGCGCCAAGCTTGGGCCGGCCTTTCCAAGTCCCGGATGGGACCGGCCAGCCTTTGTTCGTCGACTGGGCACAGCTAGTTGGACCCGAAACCTTCCGCCCACGTACACTGGACCAGGGCATGCGTTTCAATTCGAATCTCCACGTGTCGACGATGCATCTCAGATTTCGTAGGAACAAAATTAGGGAGCACCCACCGGCCTCCACCAAAAAACTCTCTTGGGTGTCTTCTTTTTAGATTTTAAAAGTTATTTTTATCTTTTCTATAGTAACTAATTTTTAAGCGAAGCTACGAGTGGAAATATTTAAGCTTGGCTCGGTAAAAACTCGTGAGCCTGAGATCAGGTCTAAGTTAGGCTCGTTTGGAGCTCAAGCTAAACTTAAGTCGAACCTGAAATGAGCCGAGTACAAACAACTTGTGAAGCTCAAGCTTTTCTTACGGCCCTAGTCATGTGTCACAGCTTCTTCCACTGAGGATTTGCCGTCCCTGTTGAGGTTGAAGCAGCAGCTAATCAGCTATCCCCACACCTCCATCTACAAGAAGATGATGCCCCGATCGGACAGTATAATTACCATGTTTCTCCGCTTGCTTTGCCCAGGCCCAAACGTCCTCCTCCAATTGGCCTAATGTTATACGCAGTACTGCTCGTGCATCAGGAGCAAAAAAAAAAAAAAAAATGGCCTCAATCACATTATGAGATTTTACCTTCGTCAGATAGCAGTTCACTAACCTTCTGAACAGTGGCCGAGGGTAAACGACCAAGAGCTTTACGGTCCATATTTTTAGGAATCCAAGCATCTTCCCAAATGCTGATCGATGTCCCATCACCTACTCGTTTGATGAGGCCACGTTTCAAGGCTTCTCGGCCACTGAGAATCGCCCTCCACGTATGCGAGGAATTCTTTTTCCGACGCGCCGACATGAAATCGCCATGAGGAAAGTACTTACCTTTCAAGACTGGTGCACACAGGGATGTCGGATTGGTTAGCAGTCGCCAACCTTGTTTCCCTAGCATTGCCAAGTCGAACTCTTTTTGTAAGTCTCTGAATCCCATTCCTCCTCTTAATTTTGAACGGCTCAACTCTGCCAATGCATTTTCCTTTTTTTCAGCATTACAACCCCACCAGTACTTGGAGTTACAACTGGTTATTTTCTTGCAAATCTTATCAGAGGGTTTAAAGCAACTCATTGAATATGTCGGAAATGGCCTAAGCAATAGACTTGGTTAGTACTTTCCTTCCTGCACTAGTCAGGTTCCTCGCACTCCATCCTCCAACAAGCTTCCGAATTTTTGACTGGATATGTTCAAAAGCTTCTTCTGTGGAACTGCCGAGAGCTGTAGGTAGGCCAAGATACTTCTCTCCGACACCCTCAGTGTCAGTACCAGAACTAGCATGCACTTGAGCTTTCACTCCATCCGTGCAATCATCACTGAAAAAAATTGCCGATTTCGCCCGGTTTATAAGCTGTCCAGGTCCTTCCGGTAAACATTGTAGTATTTCTCCCAGAGAAAAAACGGAGTCTCTAATCTCTCGTCAAAATTGTTACCTTCAAAATTGGATTTTCATTAGATTATCAGTAAAGCTTTATAACATCGACGCAGGGTAGCGTGAAGGGGTTGCCGAATCTGCGACAACAATGCATTTGGGAGTTTGGGCTGGCAGCTAGATTGCTGGCCGGGCCTCGGATCTAGTCCACTAAAGAGCATAGGAGATCACTATTTAGCTTGTTAGCTACAGTGTTATATATTAAGAAAATTTTAACTCAGGCCTCGGATCATTGCTCCGGTGATCTGAGGCCTAGCTCCGCCTCTGATGACATCTGTATCCATACTTCCACTTAAAACATGCACCAACCATATAATTTCTAAAATGTTACAATGCAACTTAAGAAACAAATCTTTGGGGCCCATGTTAATGTTTGGTTTGTGTTTTCAGATCTTCTTTTCATTTGAGCAGAAATGTACATACACATTATCCATGCAATCTTTTATTAGTCCTGGCCTGCAGTTGGATAATTTTGATATTCAAGGATTCTGTCAGCGTATGTACGATGCTTTACGTTTTTTAATATGAGATTATGAAATTAAATTTACTTTTTCTGCTGGGAAGGGCAAAAGTGGAATTCTCCTAAAAGAGTAATTATTTAGAAAGAGCGCAAACAGGAACAGTTTCATTGACCTGTCATCTTCTTATTAGAGGTTGGCAGTTCTGCAAGCTCTTCAACAAATTCACAAGATGGCATCATGCATACAACAGTTGTTCTACAAATAATGAATCAACAGCACGATCTGAAATAAATAAGAGATTTTTGTCTGTACAGCATACGTGCAGCTGATCATCAGGTTTGGAGGCTCAATACGCTCCCGAAAAAAAAACCTTTTGAGACATAATTACACACACATAAATATATAAGGTATTTTTTCCTATATATATGTGTGTATGCACGGAAGCAAAAACGAAAACCAAAAGACGAAAACAAAAATCAAAATCGAAACAGAGAGCAGAGACTCAGAAGAGCATCGTTTCTTGAAGAATTAACACATTTAGGATGCACAAATATACAAAGGAGGAGCAGCAGTTATGCAGGTGGTACTGGTAATACTCAGGCGATCACGGTGGCGGAGTCGAGGCGGTCGAGGCGGTTCCACACCTCGCCGAACGTCGGCCGCCTCCGTCTGCAGGCGACGAGGAGGAAGATCCGCTGCAGCTCGTCGACGAGGCGCACCATCTGCCGCACCGGCGCCAGCAGCAGCGTTAACGGCAGCAGCCAGATGCCCAGCTCCAAGATCAACATCTGATCTCTTCTCCTTCCTCCTCCCCCTCCTCTTCTTGTCTTCTTGACACGATCAACAACAGCACAAGCCTTTAATTCTACTGGTTTCCAACAACCAATTCGCTTTCTTGATTCCTTCTCTCCTACACGCTCCCTCCTTATAAGATAGTATTATCAACCGTTGTGATGACTAGCTAGCCTAATGGCCGATGCATGATTGGCATGTAGGCCCCGGTTGGCCACACACCGAGCCTCCAAGTAGGCATCGATGAATACTAAATAGATAGATCGATTTATGTACGATTAGTTGTAGGGGTGCAAATGAAGCGAATAATTTTTATCTCACTGACCGATCAAGACTCACAGAACGAATATAGAAAGGGTAGATGGGTATCTGATACTATCCGTATTCGATTCTGATTCCGAGAAAAAAATATGAAATATGATACGGGATAAGTGATATCCGTCCGTATATATCCGTATATCAAGTGATATGAGAAAATCTATTATGACTTCACTTAGAAATAAGATAACATATAGATAAATTATCACATTTAAACAAATAGGAAATACTAAATTTTCTTCCTGTGACATCTCAGTGATTAGTCTTTCCATATTCGCTTTGATTGCGCCCTACTATCCAATATCCTATGCAAAGAAACGGATAATTTTGTTCAACCGAATAAAATACTCATAATCCCCTTCTTATAGCAGGGGGGATTCCCCGCACCCCGCGACGCCACCTCACCCCGCGCGCGCGCCCCGGCCGGCGCGTGGCGCGGGATTTCGGTACGGCCGGGGGAGGGAAATCCCTCCTGTTTTCTGGAAATTACGTACAGGTCCATTTTTCTCGCAAAGAGGTCCTTTTTCCTCGCGAAAAGGTCCCTGGTGGTTTTTCCTGCGGCGGATTTTTCTGAAAACCCCCTCCAATTTGCAGGATGGCGCCCCGCGGTTTTCTAAATTGCGTACAGGTCCTCATTTCATTACATACGGGTCCTCAGTTTTTTCGGAAAAACCCTTTAACTTTTTCGAAAATACGCATGTGCCCTCGATTTTTTTAAAAAAAACTCCTCACAAATTATCGCCTCTTTTACTTCGGTGCACACGGTGGCTGGCGCGGCGTGTCGCCGCGCCTATGCTGCTAGTTGTATTCTATGAGGTGACCCTCACCTCATCTCACGCACTGAAAGCTTCTGTACTCATGGAGCCCGAACTTACCTTGCGGCTCACGTTGGTTTTCTTTTCTCGATCCCATGTTTCTATCTTGCCGACGTTCTCGCAGGCTCCACCCGGGTGGCTGCTACCTGCAGACCTAACGTGTATGAAATCCCTCCCACGAGTGGCTGACTAGTGGACCCTACTTATCTATAGGGTATATTTCTGAGAGCCCTTATTGGCAACAAGAGAGAGAGAGAGAGCTCATACAAGCTCAGTACTAGTAATATTTCCGCGCCACCGGGCCCGTAATCCTATGGTAATATTTGTAGACTGTTTATACGAGAGATTACAGAGTAATAGAAACTCACGTGTGGTTTTTATCGATATAAATGAAGTCAGTACAGTATGTACTATAATTAATTAGTATATCTTATCTTAAAAATATACTCCGTTTAAAAGTTAGTTACCGTAGAAAAATCGAAAAATAGTTTTTAGAAGTGAAAAGAACATCCGTAGTCTCGCAGGAATCCGTAAGTCCCTGCTTGGAAGGTGGTAATCTTATAGGACTTTTTCTGACAGTAAAAAAAAAACGAAAGTGTGCCTAGCATTAGAAAAGAACATGCGAAGTTACCAGTTCCGAATTCTTCTTCCAGGCCACGTGGATAGGTATACGCATAGAGATGATCCATCTTTCGGGCAACGTGGACAGATGGACGTAGCAATCAGTTCGTCAAATAATTCAGGCACCACAACAGTACAACACCGAGGTGTCTGAAAGAAACTTCTGCAACCTTATCTACCCCTCATGGGCGATAGTACTACTAATACTGCTAATATCGACTCCTGTTTTTCACTGTCGTCCATGTGTTCTTCGTTGGAGATCGACAAAGCGTCCTCGTTTTCTGCGTTCGAAGATGCTTCGTCTCGTTGGCTCCGATCAAGAAGACAAGGCTCGTGTTCTCGATGATCCGCAGGGGAAGATGACAAATGGCGATGCATGATTTGAGGAAATGGTTGGGAGGCATCGGGCATTGTATTGGCCGGGAATAAGTATTGATTTGTCCTCTCAATTATTGTTCTTGCGGTGGATGTTGACATGAGGAGGGCTGATAATGATGTCCCGTAATGATTGTTCATGTACGTTGAAACTTCAGTAACTGTTGTTATCGTCGTCAGATCTAACCATACGTACTAATTAAGGTTCTATGCTGAATAATTTCCCAATAGTCTTTACACAAAATATTTAATTAGTTTAGCAACATATATGCCATAGATAATAAAAAACTACATATTAGAATTTTTTAGAACATCACCCAATAATTACCCATTTTCTTAAAGGTAAGAGAAAAATAGCAACAGATAAGACTGGAAACTACGGAGACTTATGGAACTTAACTAAAAGCTCAAATAAACACACAAACACTGCAAGGACAGCGAAATTAACTTTTTAAACAAAAGATTCACACCACGTTGCAGCACCTATACTATGAATACATAAGAGCATCTCCAGCAGGAGCCCTTAAATCAAGGCCCTTATTTTTAATTTGAGGGCTCTCCTAACATTTGAGAGTTTGATTTTTTTGCATCTACTCCAGCAGCAGCTCTCAAATCAGGGCCCTCAAATTCATCCTAATAGACACTGCCATGTGGGACCCATTCATTATCCTAAACCAAAATTTGAGGGCTGAGGACAAAAACACAGGTCCAGCAGGGCCCCTACTCAGGCCCTCAAAAGTAGGGGCCTCCTCCAGGGTCCCCGGGAATGAGGGCTTGATGGGTGAATTTGAGGGCCTCCTACTTTTGAGGGCCTGAGTAGGGGCCCTGCTGGACCTGTGTTTTTGTCCTCAGCCCTCAAATTTTGGTTTAGGGGCTTGTTTGAGGGCCCTGCTAGAGTTGCTCTAACTAGAAAAAATATGTATGTCTCACTAAACCGAAATTAGAGCAACTCTAGCAGTAGCCCTCAAAACAGGGCCCCTACTTTTTATTTGAGGGCTCTGTTTTTTGGGTTACACTCCAGCAGGAGTCCTCAAAACAGGACCCTCAAATTCATTCTTAGAGGGGATGACACATAGGACCCACCCTCATCCTCATCCTACTTTTGAGGGCCGAGGGGCAAAAAACTCACTCCAGCAGGGCCCCTACTTGAGCCCTCAAAAGTAGGGGCTCCCTCCAGACCCCCCAGGAATGAGGGCTCGAGGGGGAGATTTGAGGGTCCCCTACTTTTGAGGGCTCAAGTAGGGGCCCTGCTGGAGTGAGTTTTTTGCCCCTCGGCCCTCAAAAGTAGGATGAGGGCTCAAATAGGGGCCCTGCTGGAGTTGCTCTTAGCTCTAGCAATCTATCCTATAAGTCTAGTCATTATAATTATGGTCCAAATCTTCATAATACTTATCATAGGGGATTGGCATAAACATCTCCTATATTAAATTTTGGAAGAGAAGAGAAGAAGGGTAAGTAATTTTAATTAGTAAATCAAATGGGAACAAGATAATAAAATCATACTAAGGATGAGATGAGGAGAAAATAGCAATAGTGTGCTATATTTTTCACAATCCTTCATTAAGTTTGAAATAACTTTTGGAAGTTCACAAATCCTTGAACTAACGGTCATTCTAACTAAGATTTAATCTACAGTCAGTATGGCTCTTATACCAAAGTTGTCGGATATGGAAGATTAATCCTGAATCCTATGTGTTTATCATGCTAGTCCTATGATCAGTAGCTAGCACATACATATACATTGTTGCATCACATCTATACACGATTAAACAAAATAGTAGCAAATAGTATTAAGCAATCATATATAAGTCTATAAAACTAAATTTTACACAAAAGAGGCCAACCGGCTAAAAGTTCACATAGAGAGTACTTGTAGCGGAAATAAACGGTACATAAAGGATAATGGCCTAAGTGATTAGCCTTATTCCTATGGGCAACCAACTGGGGTTAACACCTAGTAATCGGCGGCGGCGTCACTAAATCCCGTGAAATAAAAGTAGCCAACCAAGGGATCTTTTTCTTGATCTGATAGTGTTCAACAAGCAATCATGGGTACAAAATGTACTTCGCAAGACTTACATCAACTACTATTATCTACATGTTTGTCTTTATCAAAGGAAGTCTATTTTATCTTGGTTTGTTGCTCAAAGCAAATTTTCCATTTACAAAATGATAGTAGATTGTAAAAGATACTGTAAAGCAATAAGTAAATACAGACTTGTAATAGCTGAAGGTAATCATAATTGATCATATATTGTCTAGTGTAGGTCTCCATCACCTACACCAACAAAGATGGCACAAAATTTTCATCATAAACCTCGTGTACTAGCATGAATGGCTTTCACATGCCCAACTTTCTCTAGTATGGATACCCACCATCCATACCTTTCCCAAACTATTTTAGAAAACTAGAAAATCTAACCAAGTGTGGTATCACCAAGCGATATACATGACCAGAGACACAAATATTTGAATAGATTGAGATCCCACTCTATCGAGGATGTACAACTTTACCTACACGAGATGATCATAATATGTCGGTCGATACACACTTCTGTAGGCATGTGACTAAGTGATTATCATGAGGCCTTTATAATGTGCTACCCCAATCTAATTTCACCCGCTAAGTTTCACCACCGAAGGACATTACCGCCTAGTTGAAAGTCCTCTCTTGCACCGTGTAGAAATAAATTATCATCACCGACACTCACATTCATCTAAATAGCAAAACCAAAGTTAATACATTGCAAATTATTAAGCCAAGCCCATCTCATTCTGGAATATATGGTTGTACTGAAGTGCTTAGGTCAACGGCACTAAAGCTTGGTCCTTAATTCCCAGACGTCTCCGACCGCTCACAATGCATGAGCGTCATCTGCCACTCGCTGAACTCAAACACCATCGATCGCCATTGATACACGGGAGTCTTCAACCATGATGTTACGAGTACTGCTTATGACTATGAGGTACAACACTCTACGAGTACGACCTTCGACCGGTGTGCTACAGTACTCTATGAGTATGGCCTCCGACCATGGTACTGCAGTACTCTACGAGTACAGCTTATGACCATGATGCTATTGTACCCTATGAGTACGATTGCCGACCGGGTGTTATAGTATTCCGCCAAGTACGACTATCAACCGTGTGGTACATTATTCTTTCGAGTATGGCGTCCGACCATCACGGCACAGTACTTATTCAAGTACTCTACGAGTATGGCCTCTGACCATGGTGCTACAATACTCTAAGGGTACATCTTACAACTGTGATGCTACTATACCCTACGAGTACGATTATCGACCGGCTACTACAGTATTCCACCGAGTACGACTATTGACTGTGTGATACAGTGCTCTTCCGAGTATGGCTTCCGACTATGACTACAACATTTCTTCGAGTATGACTTCTGACCATGAGGACTTTCAACCGCAGACAACCTCTGGTGGTTTTCGACTACCGGCTATTGTTGATGTCTGGTGGCTTGCGACTACTAGCTGCTTCGATGCACAATGACTTTTGACCATAGATGACTTCCGATGGATTTTGACCATAGATGACTCCTGATGGGTTTCAACCATGATGGATTTCTATCACAGATAACTTCCGATGGATTTTGACCATATTGGCTTTTGACCACGGATGATTCTTGATGGATTTCAGCCACGATGGCTTTCAACCACAGACAACATTTGATGGATTTTGACCATGATGGTTCTTGACTACCAATATGCCCACGGCATCGATTTTTGCTGCCATTATTGTCAAATCAGTCGTGCTTGACGTGACCCATGCACACTCTTAATCACCTCATTCTGTTGTGTTGCTTGACGACGTCGAACAGCATAGGCGGGCGCAGCCGGTGCAAAGGCTACGCTATCAATGGCCCCATAGATTGACAAAGCTATGGATAACACCAACACCCACATTCATATCAATCATTCATTATATGTATGAAGAACATAAAGCGAAGACCAAAAACGACGACCAATGCGCAGCTTAATCGGAGGTATTCTGTGGGTTTGCCCCACGGATATAATTAACTAGGAGCCTTTAGAGGCCCTGGAAACTAGGACACCACACCGTCTAAGTCAGGCCTGCTATGCAAAGTATGCTACAGAGCGCAATCATGTAAAGAGAACTTGTAATTTTGTTATTATCAAATGAATGAATAACATGCATGTTTTTCCTATCTTTTTTGTGTTTATTTATCTTTGTGTATTTTAGTATATTCGTACGCCCGTACCTTATACCCCGAGGTAAAAAATCCTAATAGCGATTTCTCGTGTCAAACATTTTCTCTTTTTTCTTAGGTGATGTAATCAATCATCTTAAACTTTTATTGTATGATAGATAACACCCAATGGTTGATATAGTTTAATTAGAATCTACCACATCGATGGCGATTCTAACAAAAAAATTAAAATTGTAAAGCACACGTTGTTAGGAAGCGTGCGAGTAGAATATGCCTTGTCTTTTTTTTTTGTTTCTTCTTTTTTTCTTGCCAAGTACCACTTTTTCACATGCATGGCTTTTACTTATTTATTTTGCATGTCCACGTCCCTATTTTCCTCGTGTACGTGCCTTTTAGTATGGGCCATTTTCAAATTATTGTTATTTATTGGGTTTATCCAAAATATATAATGAGTAGCTTTGTCTTATACGATTCCTTGTTTTATTCAGGACATCCAAATGTAACCATTTATTTACTATAATAAGGGTTCACTGATTCGAGGATGGATGTTTTTTTTTGAGAATTTCTAGTATATTTCTCTTTTCCTTATCAACACTAATAGACATGTCATCGACTTTCAGTATATAAAATAGATAGGTTCTAAATTCATTTGCAAATCAAATATCTAATCATCCATTAACTTTTATTTTGAATTTACATGTTTTATTGTACTTGCTGTGGATTTTCTTTTTAGTTTTAGGCTGGAATTCGTATAAAAAATAAGTTCTATTTTCTTTTATTTATTATTTCGAATTTAATTTTTTAGGGGTTTACTTTGAAATTCATATAGAAATTAGATTGCTAATTTTATTTTATTTTGAATTTTAGTTAATTTAGATTGTCTTGACATGAACTCTTTTTTTAATTTGCTAATTTTTGTTTAATTATTATTGTGAATTTTAGTTATTTATGGATGTTACTTTGGAAGTCGTATGGAGATCAAATTGCTATTTTTTCTTTATTTTTAATTCTGAATTTCTCTTAATTTGGATTGAACTTGATATAGACTCTTTCTTTTAATCTGAGCTATTATAACTCGGGTCCACTAGATTGATAGATAGATCTTTCTCGAAGTGTATGATTAGTATAGATATAAATAGATTCTTATATCTCTAAGTCAATTATCAAATCTATGCCATTAAAATTAGTATTCATCAAATTAAAGGCTAGATGTTTTACTTTTTTATGAAAATTTCTAGCGTATTTCTCATAAATCGGTCTTTTCTGTTTAACATATCCAATCAAAAATTTCAAGGTTCAGGCTCCATTACACTGTATGTCCCTAAAAAAACTCCTTTAAACTGTATGACATGTAAGCTATTTGTTGAAATCAATCTCACGAACATAGCTACGCTCAAGGTATGTGCTGTAACCGACGCATGCGATACGTCGGAATTCTTGTGATGCACGTACGATTCTCAACTCCCACACGAGCGATTGCTAATAGCACTTGCCGGACGAGCGGAGCAGCCCAGCACTGCTTTCTTCAGAGGTCAGATCAAATGGTAGTTTCTGATTCAGGACAAGAACGTTTCTGAATCTTGAAATGGCAGTACACTTACTCGTTTGATCAGCAACAAACAATCAAAAACTAACTCTGCTCCTTGAATCTTGATGCAGTCTGACAACTCTGAATCTATTCTGATTTCTGACCAGAGCATCAGCATGGCCTAGAGTGATGGCTGCTACATAAACGGACGGACAGATACGCGTCGTGATTCGTGCAACGTGCGTGCATGCCTCTTTTTTTCAGAGCTTCCCGCTCGCTCGCGCCTCGTCGGCGCCGATGACCCTCCTCCAGAACCAGTGCTCGCCCCACACCGTGGCGACCTGCTCGATCGGCATCCCCTTCGTCTCCGGCAGGAGGAGGTACACGAACGCCGTCATGGCGGCGAGCCACGCCGCGAAGAAGAAGAAAATGCTGGCCTTCATGTGGCACAGCATGGCGAGGAACGCCTGCGCCACGAACACGGTGAACACGAAGCTCACCGCCACCGTCACGCTCTGCCCCGCCGACCGCACCTCCAGCGGGAAGATCTCGCTGGGGACGAGCCACCCCAGGGGCCCCCACGACCAACCGAACCCGGCCACGTATACGGCGATAAGGAGGATGAGCACCGCGGCGCATGTCTTGCTCACGCCGCCGTCGTCGCCAAGCTTCGCGGCCATGATGCCGCCGATCAGCACCTGCGACGCGAGCATCTGCACGCCGCCCACGAGGAAGAGGGTGCGGCGGCCGAAGCGGTCGACCGCGAACATGGATATGAACGTCGAGCCCACGCCGATGACGCCCGTCACCACCGCCGACAGCAGCGACGCGCTCTCGCCCATGCCGATGGTGCGCAGCAGCACCGGCGCGTAGAACGCGATCGCGTTGATCCCCGTCACCTGCTGGAAGAACGGTATCATGACGGCCATGACGAGCTGCGGCCGGTACCGTCGCTGGGAGAGGAGCATCCGCAGGCCGCGGCCGCCTCCGCCGGCTGTCCCGCTGTTGGCGACGACGATGTCGTCCAGCTCACCGTCGACGTCGTCGGTGCCGCGGATCTTTCGCAGCAAGAGCTTCACGTCCCGGCGGTCTTTGCCCTGCTGGACGAGGCTGTTGGGCGTCTCCGGGAGGAAGAGCGCGCCGAGGGTGAGGAGCCCGGCCGGCACGGCGGCGAGCGCCAGCGAGACGCGCCACCCCCAGCCTCCCCTGATCTTCTCCGTGCCGAAGTTGATCACGTTCGCCGAGAGCGCGCCGATCCCGATGCTGAGCTGGAAACCGTTGCTGAACGCACCGCGGTACCGCGACGGCGCCATCTCCGACAGGTACAGCGGCACGGCCTGGTTCGCGAAGCCGAGGCCGACGCCGAGGAGCACCCGGCCCAGGATGACCATGTAGATGTCGACCGACGCTCCGCCGACGGCCGCGCCGGCGAGGAAGGCGGCGCCGCCGAGGACCATTGATGTGCGGCGGCCGCGCCCTGCCGTGACGCGGGACGCGAGGAAGGTGGTGAGGAGCCCGGCGACGTAGAGCGAGGAGGTGAAGGCCGTGAGCAGCTGGCTGTCGAACTTGCAGTAGTTGCTGACGCGCGTGTCGCCCTTCATCCGCCGGTACACCTCCGGGAAGAACTTCCTCAGGAACGGCTCCATCGACGACACGCCACCTGCACGTTGCACGTACGTGTCAGCCATTGCTGCTGGTTTGCTCGTGCAACATGCTCATGCATGGCATGTACTCGTACTGTACCTGCGATTCCGATGTCGTAGCCGAAGATGACACCGCCCATGCCGGCGGTGATGCACGACAGCACGACGAAGGCGGTGACCCTTCCGCCGTAGTGGCGGTCCTGGCTTTCGGAGACGATGCCGACCGCCATGGCTGATCAGATCAGAGCTCTGCAAGGTACGCGTACACAGCAGTGCGGCTTATCTTGTTGCAGCTGCGGATATTGGAAAATGTGGTGCACATATTGCACAACAAGATGAGTTGTGGACATCTTTGGCTGGTTTGTGCTGACCACTTGGAGATACGATGCTGATTGCTCGATTGCTTCTTGTTCTTATGCAGTTAGTAGTCGATAGATTTCAGAGATGTGCCTCAGCAACTGATCTTGCACCTCTGATTTGTTTTCGAGACATAATTTCCAATTTCCACAGCTTTGCTTGACTCGATTGCAATTTTGTATGGTACCTACTGACACTGTGGCACGTGCTAATGCATCGATCTGCGCCGTTCTATGTTTGAATATGTATTTCTTCCAACATAAAATCGAAGGCACATCGCTGCTACGCTGTTGCTATCCTTCGACTATTCTACAAATTTAGTCTTCGGATTTGAGTTGACTAGTTGGAGATTGATGCAGATTGCTTCTTGTTACTGTGCACTAGACTAGCCAAGCAATAATTGCTTGGTGTGTTTCAACTAGACGCTACATGTATGACTTCCGACTCTGAACTCTGAAGACGAGACAGTGATGCGTTGCAGAAAGTTACGTTGCCATTGCCTCACACTGTCACACACACGTCATTAGAGTTTGCAACCATAGCCAGTTCATTTTCAGTTTGTCCATACAGCTGCTTCCATTATGATGCTAAGTGGCAAATTAACTTGAAAATTTTCCAATTTGTCCAGGCAGAATACCAAACATCAAGTTAAGGAATGCACTTGGCTGCGAGTAAATCTGGCAAATAATACGTGATGCCAATTCTCTGGGGAGGCAAATACATATGCAAGTACATGTGTGCTGTACCTATGCATGGTTACATATCATACCCTCAGAATCAAAATGCCAATAACTAGCAATGGATACACATGTTCGGTAACGCCAAGTCGCCAAATCGTCCGGCAAACCTGGTGTACTTCTCTTGACCATTTATTACAACCGGCAATGAATAACATCATATCTATACTAACAAGAATGTAAGAGATACATGTAACTACAATGTTTCAATTCACTATATATCGCGCCGTCTATTGAAACTGAATAATAGGGTCCAGGCTCAAACGTTGGAGGAGGAGCTAGGCACCTTTGGTGCTCCTTCAAAAGCCCATGATGAAATGAGGTGATGAACAATGGCAAGGGTCCAGGGAAGAACATTGGAGCAAGTTCCCCACTTTCCAAATTGAGGTCAGCAGAGCTGCTCTGCCCTTTCTCAGCACCCTTGCACATCTGATTGACCTTGAGCGCATTTGTTCTCTGAGCTTTCTTGTATTCTGCAAGTGCTAGTGCTTTCTTGACATCCTCGCGGCTGCTCCATTGGGCATCTACATGTATGACAAAAGAATGGCATTTGAAATGAGAGCCGAAGCTTTACCAGAATTATTGTAAGGTCAATTTCTGGATTTGTTTTTTATAATGTAGATCATCAACTTAGCAAATTAGTTAAGTTTGGTTTCAGCAGATTAATTAAGTTTGGTTTCAGCAGTATTTAATCTCTATTTATTCTTGTAAGATATTGCAAATGGAAGAAAATAACAGAAGACTAACCGCAACATAGGATAAAATGGACCAGACCAATCAGTTGCTGCAGGAAAGAGGAAGAATCAGTTGCTGCAACATAGGATAAAAATTGATGAATAAGTACCTGTACTGTGGTCTTTGTGGGGTGGGCACATGGTTCTTGGACAGCTTCTCTGTGTCAAGAACAGCATCTTGAGCTTTAGGACAGCTTTAGACTAGCATCTTAGACTAGCTTTAGGACAGCTTTTGACTAGCATCTTAGACTAGCTTTAGGACAGCTTTTGACTAGCATCTAGGACTTAGCATCTTAGCATATGCTTGGCTGGTTAGCAGCCTATAAATTTGTATCCCAACCCCTCAGGTTGGCATGGCATTGTGTGAGAAATAAACCAAGAAAATTGCCCTATATCCAAGTGTCATCCTCTCCATGAGAGTAAGGATCTTGCTATCACCAACAGCAAGACTCCAGCGAGTAACAAGTGGTATCAGAGCTATACTATCCTGTAGCCTGAGCATCTCCTGCTCATCTCCTTCTCCGGCCTCGCAGCAGCCCCAGCCGGTAGCAGCAGCAGCTCCGGCTGTCCCCGCTCACTCCTCTCCGGAGACGGGCAGCAGCTCGTCAGAAGCAGCCCTCTCTCCACGCAATAGCCCCCCAGTAGCGCGCCATGTCCGCAGGGCAGTCTCAGCGCTCAGTCGCCTCGAGCACGCGGCGCCAGCAGACGGCCGAGCTCGCCGCGGCAGAGCAGCGCGAGCGAGCGGCGGCGGAGACCGCTGCGGCGGCAGAAAGGGCGTCAAGGCTGGCAGCGGCGGAGCTGGCAGCAGCCAGAGCGGAGGTGGAAGCGGCGGCGGCAGATGCAGCGCGTGCGGCAGCAGCGGAGGTCAAGGTTCTGCGCGGCAGCAACAGCAGTTCCATCTCTGCTGATGACAGCGCCGACGCGGATCTTGAGCCGCTGGAGAGGGAGGCAGCGCGAGGGCGAGCGGCGCAGTGGGCAGCCGCGGACGCCCACGAGCGCGGCGGCAGCCCAGACAGGCGCGCACGCGCCGGTGACGCTCCTGGAGGAGGAGCAGCCGGCTCTGTTCATTGCTCATGCGAGCATCGAACTACCTCCAGTGGCACCGGCCGCAGTGGCTCTCCTCCACCTTGACGAGCCAAAAGCACACGCCCTCCTCGGCTACGGCTCCGGCAACGACAAGACTGACGGGTGGTGCCTCGACACCGGCGCTACCCATCACATGACCGGTCGACGGGAGTTCTTCGCCGAGTTTGACTCTAGCGTCCGAGGCTCCGTCAAGTTTTGGGACGCCTCCGGCGTGGAAATCAAGGGTGTCGGCTCCGTCATCTTCACCACCGTGTCTGGTGAGCACAGGCTGCTCACCGGCGTCTACTACATCCCCGATCTGCTGAACTCCATCATCAGCTTGGGACAGCTGGATGAGAACGGCTCGCGTGTCGAGATCGAGCACGGGGTGCTGCGGATTTGGGATCTTCGCCGCCGCCTTCTTGCCAAGGTAACCAGAGGCGCAAATCGACTCTACACTCTTCACGTGCAGGTGGCACAACCCCTCTGTCTCGCTGCTCGTCGGGACGACGAGGCGTGGCAGTGGCACGAGCGCTTTGGGCACCTTCACTTCGAGGCCCTGAAGCGGCTCAGTGCCACGGAAATGGTGCGAGGCCTGCCGTGCCTTGACCATGTGGAGCAGTTCTGCGACGTCTGCGTGTTGACGAAGCAGAGGCGACTCCCCTTTCCCTAGCGGGCGAGTTTCCGAGCCAAGGAGAGGCTCGAGCTCGTGCACGGGGACTTGTGTGGCCCGGTGACACCGGCCACACCGGGAGGACGACGCTACTTCCTGCTGCTCGTCGATGACCTCTCCCGCTACATGTGGGTGATGGTCCTCGACAGCAAGGGAGAGGCTGCGGACGCCATCAGGCGCACGCAGGCTGCTGCGGAGGCGGAGTGCGGCCGCAAGCTGCGCGTGCTGCGCACAGACAACGGCGGCGAATTCACGGCGGCTGAATTCGCGTCGTACTGCGCTGATGAGGGCATTCAGCGCCACTACTCCGCGCCGTACAGCCCGCAGCAGAACGGCGTCGTCGAGCGGCGCAACCAGACGGTTGTGGGGATGGCTCGGGCCCTCCTCAAGCAGAGGGGGATGCCGGCTGTCTTCTGGGGAGAGGCGGTGGTGACGGCCGTCTACATCCTCAACCGCTCGCCTACCAAGGCGCTCGACGGCAGGACGCCGTACGAGGCTTGGCATGGGCGCAAGCCGGCGGTCTCCCACTTGCGGGTCTTCGGCTCCCTCGCGTTCGCCAAGGAGCTTGGCCACATCGGTAAGCTCGACGACAGAAGCACTCCGGGAGTGTTCATCGGCTACGCGGAGGGCTCGAAGGTCTACCGCATCCTCGACCCTGTCACACAGCGCGTCCGCATCTCGCGTGACGTTGTGTTCGACGAAGGGCGAGGCTGGACGTGGGACAAGGCGGTGGACGACGGTTCGACTTCGACTCTCAGGGACTTTGTTGTCGACTACGTCCACTTCGAGAGAGCCGGGGGAGCTAGCAGCTCGTCTTCACCGAGCTCGTCCACCTCAACACTTTGCTCGCCACCAGCTCCGGCGAGTGCTCCACCACCTTCGGCACCGGCTACGCCCCACTCTTCACCACCGGCCACTCCATGCTCTCCCGCACCGGCTCACCACTCTCCTGCACCGGCGGCCACACCACCGGGATCGGCCCCAACAGCTTCGGTCCACGACGAGCAGCGCGTGGTGGAGTTCGCTACTCCGCTGTCTCACGACGAGGACCGCGTCGACGCGTACCACGACGACGAGCCTCTGCGCTACCGTACCATGGACAACATCCTCGGCGAGCCGCCCGTCCCTGGACTGGCACAGCACGACTTCGAGGCGAAGCTGCACTTGGCGTGCGACGACGGCGAGCCCTGCTCCTTCGCTGAGGCAGAGGGAGACACGGCGTGGCGTGTCGCGATGAAGCAGGAGATGGACGCCGTCGAGCGGAACCGGACGTGGGAGCTGGCGGATCTTCCTGCCGGTCACCGCGCGATCACCCTTAAGTGGGTGTTCAAGCTGAAGCGGGATGAAGCCGGCGCCATCGTCAAGCACAAGGCTCGCTTGGTGGCATGAGACTTCGTGCAGCAGGAGGGGGTCGACTTCGATGACGCCTTCGCACCCGTCGCGCGCATGGAGTCCGTTCGTCTTCTCCTCGCACTTGCAGCCCAGGAGGATTGGCGCGTCCATCACATGGACGTCAAGTCCGCCTTCCTTAACGGCGACTTGAAGGAGGAGGCCTACGTCCGTCAGCCGCCGGGATTCGTCATCCCCGGCAAGGAGGGCAAGGTTCTCCGCCTGCGCAAGGCCCTCTACGGCTTGCGGCAGGCACCACGAGCCTGGAACGCTAAGCTGGACTCCACCCTCAAGCAAATGGGGTTCCAGCAGAGCGCACACGAGGCTGCGGTCTACCGGCGGGGCAAAGGCGGCAACGCTCTGCTGGTGGGCGTCTACGTCGACGACCTGGTGATCACCGGCTCCAAGGAGGCCGAGGTCGAGGCGTTCAAGGCGGAGATGAAGACCGTCTTCCAGATGAGCGACTTGGGGCTCCTCTCCTTCTACCTGGGGATCGAGGTCCACCAGGACAGCTCTGGTATCTCCCTTCGTCAGACTGCCTACGCCAAGCGCACCGTCGAGCTGGGCGGGCTCACCGACTGCAACCCAACCCACACTCCTATGGAGGAAAGGCTGAAGCTGAGCCGCGACAGCACGGCGGAGGAGGTGGACGCGACGCAGTACCGGCGCATCGTGGGCAGCCTTCGCTACCTCGTCCACACGCGTCCGGATTTGGCGTTCGTCGTCGGCTATGTCAGTCGGTTCATGCAGCGACCGACGACGGAGCATCAGCAGGCCGTGAAGAGGATCCTCCACTACGTTGCGGGCACCTCCGACTACGGCTTGCACTACCCGAGGTGTCCCGGCGCGGCGCACTTCATCGGGTACAGCGACAGCGACCACGCAGGCGACATCGACACCAGCAAGAGCACAAGCGGGATTCTCTTCTTCCTCGGCAAGTGCCTCGTTAGCTGGCAGTCAGTCAAACAGCAGGTGGTGGCCCTGTCCAGCTGTGAGGTCGAGTACATAGCGGCTTCCACCGCTTCGACTCAAGCGCTCTGCTCGCTCGACTGCTTGGTGATCTCCTCGGCAGAGACACTGAAGCGGTGGCGCTCAGGGTGGACAGCAAGTCCGCTCTGGCTCTGGCAAAGAACCCCGTTTTCCACGAACGGAGCAAGCACATCCGGGTGAAGTACCACTTCATCCGAGGCTGTTTGGATGAAGGCAGCATCAAGGCGAGCTACATCAACACCACGGATCAGCTTGCGGACCTGCTCACCAAGCCTCTTGGGAGGGTCAAATTCCTCGAGCTCTGCTCTAGGATCGGGATGGTTCAAATTTCCCACAAGACGACGCACAAGACTTAGGGGGAGAATGTTGAATAAGTCCCTGTACTGTGGTCTTTGTGGGGTGGGCACATGGTTCTTGGACAGCTTCTCTGTGTCAAGAACAACATCTTGAGCTTTAGGACAGCTTTAGACTAGCATCTTAGACTAGCTTTAGGACAGCTTTTGACTAGCATCTTAGACTAGCTTTAGGACAGCTTTTGACTAGCATCTAGGACTAAGCATCTTAGCATATGCTTGGCTGGTTAGCAGCCTATAAATTTGTATTCCCAACCCCTCAGGTTGGCATGGCATTGTGTGAGAAATAAACCAAGAAAATTGCCCCATATCCAAGTGTCATCCTCTCCATGAGAGTAAGGATCTTGCTATCACTAACAGCAAGACTCCAGCGAGTAACAAAAATTACCTTCAAGCTCTTGCTTGTCCACACGTGAGCTGACCGGTAGATATGAGCTGCATGGTTAGTTTTGGAACATGAGAAACAACATAAACATGAAAAGATGAATTGCAAAGAGTGCTTCGTCTTGCGACAGAAAGATAGGTACCATCTGTTGTTTGAACAAAGATAGAAACAGCTAAAGGACTAATGAAAATAAGACAGGTGGAATTAGATGTCATATGAAAGGAAGCATCAGAATCAAGAATCCAAGATGATATACCTGAGGAAGGAGAAGTAGAAGGTGGTCTTCCACCGGAAGACTGAGTAGCAGAATCAATAGAACCGGACGATGCAGAAGCAACCATACGACCTAGTAGTGTGAGAAACTGCTGAGTGTCAGAAGCACCAGGACTCCGCTGAGATGAGGAACCTCCAGTGCCCATCGGAGGACGGCCACCACGATGAAGATCCTTCTTCCTGTAGCAGAACTGCTCCATATGTCCATCCTTGTTGCAATATGTGCAGTGGAGTCTCCTACCAACAGTAGTTGTCACTAGTGGAGGCGCAACTGAGGAAGGAGTAACCGGAGGCATAGTAGGTGTAGAAGCTGGAGGGGATGCCAAAACTGAAAGAGATGACGGTGACAGCAGCAGACCTGCACCACGTAGATGAATCTCCTCAGTACGAATAGCTGCAAGGGCCTCCAAAAGAGTCACATGAGGGTGGCGGGCCAGCAACTGAGCACGAGTCTACTCAAACTTAGCCCGGAGATGTGTCAAGAAATCGTAGATGCGGCGAAACTCCAAGTGAGACTGATGATGTTGACAGCACTGACAGGTGCGGCAAACATCTGGCCCCAAAGAGTAAATCTGACGCCATAACGCGGACAGTTGAGCATATAACTTGTCCACAGTGACATCTCCCTACTGCAGCGACTGCTCTTGACACACAATAATAAGGTACAAGGAATCAGCAGATGGCTCGTAGCGGTTGTGCAGATGTGCCCACATCACTTGTGTGGAAGCCGAACCAACGACATCACCAATGAAATAGACCTCCATGCTAGCAACCAAAATAGCAGAAACACGAGCATGCTTATCAATCCATGTCTTATAAATAGCATACTGAGTTTGAAAAGTCTCCATGGCATCCTAAAAAGGCTCAAATACCTTTGTACAAGCATCTTCAGAATCATCCTTTGGGAGTACAGGCTCAGTAGGTAGAGTAGGGCGAGATGAACAAGACAACTCGCCAGTGAGAAACTCTCAAAGACGCTGAGCACGCATGTGGAGGCGTATATGCTAAAACCAGTCCCGATAATTGAGACCATCAAAGATCACTGGGCAGCGAGGAACAGAAACAGAGCCTGAAAAGGACATCATTTTTCCTTTTACTTTTCTTTTTTTTCATTCTTTCCTTTTTTTCTTTTTTTGGGTTCGGTCAAGAGGATAAGACCAACTCGGTCGATCAAGACCAACTAGATCCCACCAGGCAACTAGACCTCACCAGGGGGAGGTCACCGGGCGGCGGCGAGCCGCCGTCGACCGGTCGGCAGGTGGTAGCAACCGGCGTTGGCAACTACCGCTCCCGATCTGGTGGCGTCCATCGATGGCAGGCCACGGGAAGCGACCGGCGGGCGACGGCGACCAACGTCAACAGCGATCGCTCCCGATTCGGCGATGAGCTGCTCCGAGATCCGAGCGACGATGATGACGTCGAGCGGCGGGGAGAACCGACAGCGACGACACCTCCGGCGACGATGGCTCTGGCGGCTCCATGACCTCACGACGGCGTACAACCTCTGGATCCGCGGCGCTAACGACCCGAGCGGCCTGGCTGGGGGAGCCCGATCCGGCTGGATCTGGCAAAGAGCCCGGCGGCGGTGAGTCGGATCCGGCACGGAGGAGTCCAGATCCTGGTGGAAGAAGGATGCGCACGAGAAGAGCCGGTCGGACCCGACGGTCCAGCGGTGAAGGACCAAGTAGCAGCGGCGACAAGCACGATAAAGCGGTGACGATTGAGGAAGAACAGCGGCAGCCAGGCGAAACCCTAGCAGCGCTTGTATTCATCATGAGACCTATGAGCTAATATATATACACGTACAAGTGTAGTACACATGTAGATAATCCCTTATACAATGGAAAAATACACATGTATAATACACATCTAATAGGTGCTACTGAAAAAGAGAATCATATGCAACATGAACACTCTCTGGTTTAGTACAAGAAAACATGTGACTGAAAATACATTAGTTTGCAACTGATAACCTAAGTATTTGTGCAACTGTACAAGTACTTCTGTATTTTTGACAGTACAAACATGAAAACACATTTCTAATCTTCTAGTATTGTTCTCCCATGGTTGAGAAATGTGGTAAATGACTTCCCCAACTTTAATACCAGTTTCTTCCCATGTTTCCCTTCTCACTGCCTCTTCCAAGCTTTCGCTGGCTACAAACAGAACAGTTGCAGTGTACAAGAAGATGAATAGATGATGAGCTTGTTAGCTACACTACACACTGAAAGTTGCAGTCATCATAAGCTTAGGACGAAATTTAACAAGAACATGAGTTGCTTTTTAATTTTCGAAATGAATTCATTCTACTCAGGAAAATCACACTAAACTTTAATGCTGAATCTTACGAAATTCAAAACCAGCTTATTCACCCCTTACCTGTTTCAGCTGATCAAATGAAAACATACTGTGTAATAACATAACAAATACTAGATATCTAAGAGGATCTTCATTGTGTACAAATAATTACTGGATGCCTAACAGGTCAAACCCAATTTTCAGGATCTCATGCTTGGCAGCTACGGAAGTGCCAAGTTACAAAAGCACATGATAGTGTGTTGACGGGGTAAAATTTTCTCCCTGCTATTGAGATTCCATTTGGGTATTTTCCCCAGCAATTCAAATTCAAGTTCTTCTGCTTAGTAAAGTTCTTCTGAGGCAATGATAACTAATAACTTGTTATAAGATTCAACCAGGATATGCAGTACGCAATTACAATCTGGGTGTAGCAGAAACTTTTAGTCCTGCTATTTGTGCACTAAGTTATTTTTAGCCTCCTTCCTTCCCATCCCACCCAAAACAAGCTTAAGAAAAGTACAACAAGAATCAAGCAAGCGCATAATAATATGCACAAGATATAGGCATGAACAGCTGTAAATAAGAAATGAGAAGAGGTAATTTGCACCTCTATAAAACAAGCAAGACAAGTCCACATTCGAGGTACGAATCTTGACTGACGGCTTAAAAGTGCACGATCATTTTCTTTATCAATGAATAACATAGTCACAACCTGAATACACCAAAAGGGACAGGGAAAGAGTGAATACAAATCACCAGATGCCATTGTCAACTGCAGACACTATGCAAAGGTCAGGAATAGAGCACAAATCATACGGGATCAACTCGAGGGTGTATCCTCTTCTTGCAGGACTCGTTGCTGCACTGCCTTCGCCTTCCAGCTTCAGTAGGAACTGCCCTTGCTCCACACGCTCCGCAAAATTTTGCTGCGTTATGCCATTCTAGCAGTGCCCGAGCCTGCTTGAATCAGAAATCAAATCAAGCTTGCCTTTTGTAATCCCCAACCACACAAATATCTCTAAATTAACGGGGCTTTTTACTTGTCAGTGAAAGAATAAATCCTGTGTATAGCACTGTTCACGTGTACGGTTACTGTTCATGTATACGTACGTGCGCGCCGGTTGCCGGAACGCCGCAGCGTTTCCGCGTAAAGCAGGCATCGCGTTGTTAGCAGGAGAACTGTCAGGAGTAACTGTTTGTGTATTGGCTTGTATAAATAGCACAAATGGAAATAGAAAAGGTATGTTGATTCAGAGCACAACTCCATCTATCTCGCGTGCGTGAGTTCGTGATTGAGTCTTCATCACAGTGCAGTAGACTTCATCTTCTTCCTGGGACGGTGAAAGCTTCGGTTCGGCAGACTCGGAAGTTTGTGAGTGGTTCTACACGTGAGCCTCTACTTCGTAACGGAGCGAGAGGCAGGCGCAGAGCCAGAGCGCGGGTGGCGACGCCGGAGAGGGCGTCGTAAATCTGCAGCGCCGGAATCCCGAGCGTCGTTCGAAGCCAAAATCTAGTCTTGGTTGCTACAGTCAGTACTAGTTGATAAGAACTCAAGAGTGAAGAAACAAAAAAATTAACGGCACGTACTTGTCCGGCGATGGCGAGCTCCCTCGTGGCGTCATTATCCCTGCAGTCCGTGGCCACCATGAGCGTCCTCAAATCCACAAACGCCGACCCATCCCCCCCGCCGCCGACCCTGGCGCCCTCTCCCTCGTTGACGTCGACGGCCCAGTATGCCGCGGCCTCCTTGAGTCCTTGCCCGCCTCCTCGCCGTGTGCGCCCAAGAACACGAAGGCATCCGAGGGGACGCCGGGGACGGGGAGCCACGCGAGGCGCCAGGCCGGCGCCTCCGCGGCGGCAGCGGAGGAGGGTCCGGGGAGCGAGCGAGGGGGCGGCAGTATCTTAGAGAGGTGTTGGTGGGCGGCGTCCGCCCCATCGAGGAGGAAGTGGAGGGCGTGGGCGGCGGCGGAGGGGGAGACCGCGCAGTGGGTTGGATGCGAAGGCGTGGGCGCAGAGGTGGATGGACATGGCGGGGCGGGGCGGGGCGGGTTCTCGTCCAGCTGGGTAGCTGCAGCTTCCCGGCAAGGGTAGGTAGGCGTGTGCCCATGACATGTGGGGCCAGCCGACCTGTGGCTACAGGCATCAAAAGTGGGAGTAGGCCTACTTATAGGGCCCTCCAAAACTATCCGGCTCATTACGGAAACCGAGGCAGGTTAGCTCGGTAGCGCCACGTGAGTTCATGGCCAATTTGGCCTCAGGGCACGGAGATGCCTTATTTGACCTCCTCGCGTGTTAAGCACGCGAGGGGAGGCGACATGATCATAGAGCGCTATCCTGATCGAGGCCGTTCGTACACCCCTGCTGGCGTGTCAACAAGTGTGGAGAATAGATGCTTACATCCACTGGGGTACGGACGAATCGTGCAAAACACCAGTACAACATCCTGACAGCCTCGTCAAACAGAAGAGCTAGACAAAAGCCTAAACAGACCCACAATCGCTAGCACGATCGTCTACGCCACAAAGATGCATATATAGCTCGAAATGAAACAAGAACAGGAGTACGTCGACTTTTACGTTATTTATATAGGATGTTTAGGATCAATAATGCAGGTACATCAAGCCGTACGATTCAGCAATGACTGAACCAGCGTAGAAAGGCAGAAGACACACGTTACAATTGGGAAGCTAGGGTACTTCTCCACCCTCGCAACCATGCGGTAGTATTATATATACTTGGAAACACAGCATATTACTATATGTAAATTCATTCTGGATCGCAGCTTGTGTGTGACAATAGACGGCTGCACCCTTGGCCAGCTCGTCACATCTCGTGGCCTTGGTCGGGTCAGTCCTTTCCTTACTGCCCGGTGCCTGCCACACGATAGAATAAGTTCTTTTTAAAATCACAGAGCATCGGCAGAGATTAAGCACCCATCTGCGAACCAATGATTTAAGGATTGATCGATTATTCTCCTGCTATTTTTCAAAAAAAAGAATTGATTGATTAGATAGCTACTGTCTACTGCGCCCAGTAGATTTCCACTATAATTAATTATTGTTATCAGTTTTTGAGCTTGTTTGCGTCGATAATGGCATGTAGACTTATGTCAGGATGGATGTAGCTGATCAAAGAGGCACATAAAAGGCACACCGAAATAGCACAGTTGCAAATTGAGGAAGACATATATACCTGCTTCCCTAGGTGCATTGCACCTATAGCACTCAATCCTACTTGCAAAGTTGTGCACATTGCAACCAGGCCTGGCAAAAAAAGAAAGAAAGACAAATACAGGAACTTTTGTGTCAACCCCATAAGATTAACTTCCACAATTGCTGTTGTTTAATTAACTTCCATCTTAAAAAAATGCATGCATGTCACTGTTTCTTGCCATGCATACATATTGGAAGTGAATAGAATAGCTAGCTCACCTAGTGCATATCCAGTCGCCAGCTTTCCACCCGGCACGAACTCCACTGCCCTCACGGCCGCGAGCAAAGTCGCCCTCAGCAGCTCCAGCACCACCCTGGCCCGCTGGTAAGTCCTTCACGATGGCGCCGCACTTAAAGCAGCTGGCGCGGCTGGAGAAGTTGTGGTAGCCGCAGTTGCAGTACCAGTCTCCCGGGCGGACGTCCAGGGAGGTCAGCACGCCACCTGTGTTGCGGCCGTCGCTGAGCTGCAGGTCCGGGCGTGGGGTACGGCAGCGCTGGCAGAAGTCACGGCGGCCGAAGTTGAGGTGCTGGCAGGACTTGCAGTTCCAGTCTCCTGGCTTCCTCTGGATGTTCATTCGCAGCTAGTCCTGCATGCCATGATGCATGGATGTGTCAAGAAGTTGTAACATGAAGGGACGAACAACACAAAACAAAAGTTATACTGTAAGTACTCCTACTCATTGGCCCATTTATTCGTATATTTGTATAGTATGGGAATAGAGATATTACAGAAACCTTATGGTGTTGCATTTAATTATGTATTATAGGGATATGCCCTGGCACACATGCGATTACGGCGCCCTTTCTTAGATGCTTGTACTACGCATGTAATTGCAAACTAAAAGGAAAGAATATTGTAAAGGCTAGACAAGACAAGAGCAGACAAATCAATTAATCAAAGGCTGCCTTAACTAAACTAGGCTAAGTCGGCGCTCTAATCAACCATTCACACATGTAGATACATAAGATTATATTTTTTAGATAGAGTGTCCCATTGAAGAAAAAAGGAAGCAAAAGGCTATGCAAGAGAAAACTTGTTAATCCCCCTAAAAGAAGAATAAAAAAACTAGTCAATTCCATCCCAATGGAGAAAAAAAGAAGCAAAAGGCTATGCATGAGAAAAACTTGTTAATCCCCGGTCCCTAAAAATAGAATAGAAAACTAGTTAATTCCATCTAGGCAGAATTAAATGGAAGTTAGTTAACTACCAATTAAAATCTTATGCACATATCATCACAGGCAGCAAGCTCACTCTTGCAAATAATATTTTTTTAGCAATTGTTAGTAAATTAACGGCTAGAATAACTTAATAAGACTATATGACCTTTTCAAGAAAAATATATAACCGATTAAATTGTCCCAGTTTGATAGATGAGCCACAAGAACAAGAGAGGAACAGGAAGAGACACATACTCTTTGTACAAGGGTTTTCAGTTGTCTTTTCCTTCTTGTGTGCTTGCTTGCTTGCTGTGTTGTTCTTGTGGATGGTTGCCTTTTTATAGTGGAGGTGCCTCAATAATTGCGAATCCAGGTTGTGCTGTGGAGGCACGGAGATGCTCTGATCTTGGCCTATCTAACCGAGCTATCCAAATTGAACAAGAGGATGAAATGAAAGGGAAAAAATGGGGGAAAAAACAAGAAAGGGAAAATGCAAGAGGAAAGTGATGCAAAAGATAGGAGGATTTCACAGTGTTACATCTCGGGTCTACACCGTGAAATATTACTTCCGAATATGTATTAACTGCTATAAGAAACTACACCAAAAATCAAATAGTTGGTCTCAGTAACATAATTTGAGTATCATATCTATGAGATTCTGTAAAGCGCTATTTGTGTTGCGTAACATTTATACAACTGATTAGATAGAGGATAATACAGTGAGTTAGATGCCCCCAAATAAACTTTGCATTGCCATGGATAACTCACTAGTTTCTTAACTATGATATGGATCTCAGAGTTAGGGCTACAACTTGGTCCAGTTGTGAATGTGCAGGCAGGCAACAAACATGAAGAGGTGCAGTGGTGACAAGTCTGAATGGTGTCTGCGGTCTGCGCAAGACATACTAGTAGATGCTAAACCAGTGGAACTAACAACCGATCATCAGTTTTATAAGTAACTTGCTTCAAGAATTAAAATTAGCTGAACATAGATGTTGACTTCGTGGATATTGCTAGACTCAGGAGCAACAATCTCCAAGGTGACCTGACCTGATCAAGGAGAAGATGTTTTTCGGCTATATATTCTTGGCCTCCTTTTTTTCTTTTTCTTTTTTCTGAAAGAACCTTTAATTAGGTAGATTTTTCATTAAGTTATCCACGGACAATAGCTTCAACAATTTCCAAAAGACATAGGTGTCATTAACTAAGGATCGAGGAATATATTTCTTTATACTTTGATTCTTCCCCCAAATATGTACCTGGGGAGGTGCAGATCTAGCAATAATGCACACTTCGTGTGGCTAATAGAAATCCTAATGTTCCCAGTTTGCCACATCACCTGAAGAATTCTAAGAATGAAAGAGACAGGCATATCAAGAAATGGAGGTCAAGGCATATCAAGAAAAGGAGATCAACTATAACAGTTAAACAGGGGAAACAAAAAGTCATGAGTGAATCTGAATTCATTCAATTGTACTTGAACACATTACGGAAAATGTGCATAAATTTCCGAATCACACAGTATGCTAAAAGAAATTCTCAACTTAATTGAGTTGTTTAAATTAGCCTTTCTCCCGTTATGTAAAGTACGAAATGGGCTCAATGAAAGCTTGTAAGAGTTACAAATCTAAAACCACACTATGACATGTCTGTAAATCAATAAATGTACTTCTTGTTCCAATATAAAATTCCTATACGGATGCTCATTATTACGCAGCAATGTGCAATACATTGGATCTTTGGCATCCATTGTTCTGTAGTGCACAAGGGTGGAGGCAAAAAAAAGTTCATTAGAGGGTCCAAAATAGATTATACGTTTAATGTTTAGGAAAATGATCGACAAGATCCATGGCGAATGGCAACCAATCAATATTTCAATGAAGGTACTACTAGCTCAGGACTTAGTAAGGTTATTACTTTAAGGGGAAAAGGTGAACAAGAAAAATAGGTAAAGCTACTTTCCTTCTGTTAATCTTTCCCTTTTACTAATTTAATAGAGGATTTGCATGTCTTGTCCATTCTAGATGCTTAGCTACCCCCCAAAGATAGTACTAGAGTCGGCTATATGTTTGCTTTTATATGCCAGGGGCATATGGGCACCGTTATGAATAGCACATGTATTCATCATAAGGCCAATATACCAGTATATATATGTACAGGTATGGCATATATATAAATAACCCCTTATACAACAGGAAAAATATACAGGGAAAATACACATTTAATACACTCATACTTATGGTAGATCAACAACATGAAGTTTGAAGAAATAGAAATTGTGCTGGGCTCTGGTCTGTGCTTTCGTGCAAAAGTCTGCCAACTGAAACTCTGAAGGCACATACTGAAGAGCAACAATCTGGACTTACACCCGTGTCCACATACAGGAAGCACCAACACTAATATGCTTTGAAAGATCATGTTTCACCAGATCTTTAGCAATGCTAATAACACTTATACTGTCAGACAAAAGTGGAGTCCGTACAGAAACAGAATCATCAAAATTCTCAAGTAACCACCGTAGCCAAGTAACCTTCACAGCCAATAAAGCCATAACTCGCAACTCAATCTCAGCACTCGAACGAGAAACTTCTATCTGTTTCTTAGTCTTCCAAGCGATGAGAGAACCTTCAAAAAAAACACAATAGGCAGAGAGAGAGACTAGCGATCAAAGTGATCACTAGCCCAGGTGGCATCAGATTATGCTTAGAACTGTAAAGAACTGGAGTTAGGGGAAAAAGACAAGAGACGATTCCACGAAGATATCGTAGAACACGAAGAAAATGACTATAGTGGAGCTGAGTAGGAGTAGAAACAAACTGACTCAAGATATGCACTGGGTACAAAATATCAGGCCGAGTGACACCAAGGTAAACAAGACTTCCAACAAAATGTCGATAGCGAGTAGAGTGAGTAAGAGGCTCACCATCAGTGGATCGAAGATGAACATGAAACTCCATGGGAGTCTCAGCTGTGCGCTGATCAGTAAGAGAAGTACGATCAAGAAGATCCTGGATATGATTTTCTTGGGACAGATAGATGCCCCCAGGCATAGAAATAACCTCAATCCCAACAAAGTAACGAAGAGGGCCCAGATCAGATATGAGAAACTGCTCAATACGACGCTCTTTGACAAAAGTAATGTACTAAGAATCATCTCAAGTAATGATCATATCATCAACATATAAAAAGATAAGCGTCCAACCACGAGGCAAAGTATGAATAAAAAGAGCAGAATCATGAGAACTGGCAGAGAAACCAGCTGCAATGACAACAAAAGATAACGATCAAACTAGGTACAAGGAGTTTGCTTGAGGTCATAAAGAGATCGGTGAAGGTGACAAACCATACATTCAGGAACAAAATACCCCGGTGGTGGCTTCATGTAAACCTCCTCACGCAGATCACCATTGAGAAATGCATTCTTAAAATCAAACTAAGAGATAAACCATGCCCGAACAGACGCCATATTAAGAAGAGTGCGAACAGTGGTCATGCGAGCCATATGAGCAAAAGTCTCATCATAATCACAATCATGCTCCTCCTGAAAACCACATGTCACAAGATGAGTCTTGTAGTGCTCAAGAGAACCATCGGAGCAGGTCTTAGCCTTATAAACCAACTTGCACGTGATAGGAGTAACACGGGCAGGAAGAGGGACAAGATCCCACATGCCAGTACGCTCAAGGGCAGCGATCTCCTATGCTATCACATGCTGCCACTCCTGATTCCATCAGTCTCACTTCCATTAGTCCTTTAGTTGCTCCTATCATTGTTCAAACAGCGGATGGTGCCTTTCTTTCTGTCACAAGACGAGGCACTCTTTGGAATTCATCCTTTTATGTTCGTGTTGTTTCTCATGTTCCAAAACTATGCAGCTCATATCTGCCAGTCAGCTTACTAATAATAGTTGTCGTGTTATTCTCGATTCTAATTCTTATTGTGTTCAGGATCCTCGCACGGGGACTCTGGTTAATACTGACCCTCACCGTCATGACTCACGACGACTCTGGAAGCTTAACTGGCTTCACCTTCCTTCCGTTGCCCCTATCGGTCTTGCCGCCTCCACCACTGCCTCTGCATCTACTGCATCCTCCACCGCGTCTTTTGCTCTATGGTATCATCGTTTAGGACATCTTTGTGGATCGCGTCTGCCTTCATTAGTTTGTCGTGGTCTTTTGGAGTTTGTGTCTAATGATACTTCACTTCGCCTCGTGGTCGGACTCTTCAAGCTCGGCAAGGCAGCAGTCGGCATAAGAGTCGGTGATCAACGAAAACCGGCGACGACGGCAACGGCTCGGAGGGCGGAACGGCAATGGATCCAGACGGCGGGTCGAAAGGCGTCCACGGGCAAAAGACGACGACCGATCTAAGCACCCTGTGCGACGGTTGAGTGGTTGACCAGATGCCGAAGGCGACAATGGATGGCCGGAGAGCGGCGGCGGCAGTAGGGCAGCGGATGGAGAGCCGCTGCACTGGAGAAGAGCAACGGCAATGGCGGGCAAAACCAGGCGGCGGCTAGAGAGGAAGAACAAGAGCAGCGGTGGCTTGGAAAAAAATCCAGGTGCGCTCTGATACCATGTTATGAATAACGTATGTATTCATCATGAGGCCAATGAGCCAACATATATACACGTACGGCATACATATACAAATAACCCCTTATACAACAGGGAAAATACACATCTAACAGGCACAACTACAGATTGATTGTATTAGTGGTGTTAAATATATGTAACTTTTTGAGAATCGATTCTCCACGTACGTGCATGATCTGTAGACATTCACAAAGCCTATTCTTATATTCTCCAAAATCACACCTTTCCACAATAATTCAAGAGGTTCCATGTTCACTTCTAGTCAGTCATCCGTACTGTTTTCTTTGCAAGAAAAGCACCTATTGTCACTGCCCTTACCTAGTATTTATGTTTATCTCCCTCTGTTACCATTCAGAACTGAAACCTAAGTAGGCATATAACATGAATAACTCTGTTGCTCGAGGACCAAGTAAGAGCAATAGGAAAATATATGAATATTGACTATGTGATAGAAGCTTAGTTACTGAGATTAAAAGTGTGATTACTGTCTTTCAAAAAAATAAGTATGATTTGCACCAAGGCACATTGTATTTATGGATTTCCTAAAAATGGATAGGTTTAGTTTTCTAGTTTACAAGTTCATACGGATTTCTCACGGTCTAATTTCGAATAAATGTACTTCGATGGGATCCAATATATTTCTTTCGACTGCAATTACTCCTCTATGTTACATCCTATGGATGCAGATCTGTTGCAGTGGAGTTACCATTGCATGAACGTGCAGACCATTGGATTATAACATTAATCTTCCAGATTGACCTCCATGGAAAATTAGGCCTGATGTCTCCCTAAATCAACAATTCAACACCCCCCCCCCCACCAATCATGCATAGACACATTAGTATAGTGTTCCCTTTGTAACAAAGAGAACACTCACTTAGCATTTATCGTACAACTTTTATTTTGTGACTTCGGGGCTTTAGCACCGTCTATAAACGGTAGAGCAAGGTTATGTTGATGCTTCTCGCTGTGCTGACTTGAGGAGGAATCAATTCCACACGGAAGAGCAACAGGCAGGACGTTCACGATTCATGGAATGTCGATCAGTAAAGCAAATTAAAGATCAACTTGCGAAGACCTATAAATATTTCCTATGAATGGATGCTGATTTGGTGGAGGTGAAGTTCAGTCCATATTGCAGCTAAACGGTGCACAACTTTCTCAAAAAAGCAAAGGATTCCAAGGTTCTAATTCCAATTTAATTATGATTTGCAAGGATTGTTCTTTGTGTCCCCGGAGAATATTGTTCCCTGTTCCCTCAGAGGGAGCTCCTGTGCTGCAACGCGCCTTCGCCTATCCATATTTTCATTTCATGTAGCCGAAACTCTGCATAACCGCGGTCTTTTGTCAACTACATATGTTAGTCGTAGTTTTGATCGGAAATTCGAAACTGCAAGAGGTAATATACGTTGGGAGTTTTGAGGCTTTGACAAATGTGATTTATCTTGAAATGACAACGGCATAGCTAATATTCATTTATCTAAATCTTCATTCCCCTTTATCAATCTGACTTAATTTATTTGATTCAAAGTTACCCCCCCCCCCCCCCCCCCAAAAAGTTCATATCACTTGAAAAGCAGCAAGAAACCCACAGAAAGTGAGTGAACAGGAACGAAAGTGTGGCAGTTCATCTTTATCTTCCTGCAGCAGGCTTGCAGTCAGAGTAAAAATGGCAGCCCAACTTTTGATAGTGATGATGGCAGTGGTCAAGGAAGCTAATTGGCAGGATATCTCGAGCAAAATTACCTAAAGCTTGTTTGCTTCACAACCTGGCTCGCTTTGCCTTCTTCACCCTCGACGCGATCTTTCCAGCCACCGGGTGCGACCAATCACCGACCAGATCGGGCCGCCGTGCAAGCGGCGTCGACTCCTCCCGCGCGCTCCGTCGCGCCGCCATCGACCCTTCTTCTCCCCGCTCGCTCCCACCGCCTCCGCAACCGACCGCCGGAGCCACCGCCCGAAGCGTAGCGTGACGGGGCTGCCGCCGATCGCCGCGTGGTCGTGGTCGTTGCCGCCGCGCCGCGCTTCTCTCCTCCTCGCCATCTCGCGATCGCGAGTTAGGCTTGGGCAGCAGCACAACTCTTTGGGCTCAAGAATGGGCCACATCGAAGCCTATCTCTAAGGGCCCACATCCAGTACTATTTAGGCCGCAGTACTTAATGGCTGGGCCTCTCCTGGATACAACACATCTCCCTGGTCTTGGGTATTGTTCTTCTTTCTTTTCCTCGTGTATCTATCTATATGGAACGCAGTAATTTCACATAAATTTTATAGGAAAATTTATAAGAAATAGTTTGATTTTTCGCAGGAACGAGAAAAACCCAATATGAAAATTCTCCTATTATTTCGCATGGAAGTTTCTTAAGCTCTTTCCCATCTTCTAACGGGTCAAGAGAAAGAGTGTCAGAGCCTGACAGCTCTGGATTATGTTTGGATGAACAACAGAGACCACGGAACAGCAAAAGGCAACAGAGATGTCCAACGAAGCTGCATGGCCTTTGTTCTTTATTATTCAGCACCCATATACCATATATTACAACACGCACATCACAGCATCCATGCACGCATGCATGTATGCACACAGCACACCACCGACTAGTCTGAAATCTGAATCAAACAGCATGCGCCCCTGTGTTTTTTGACGCATTGCTGATGATCCATAGCTAGCAGCAGCAGTCAACCCTTGAAGCTGGTGCCCATGGCTGCCTCGAGGGAGTGCTTCCTCGACAGCTCCACCACCTTCTTCTCCCCGGCGATGAAGTACGCCATGCCAGCAGCTGCAACAACCAAACAGTTCTCCACAGCATTAGTAGCTGTCTAGTAGTCTAGTTACTCTTTTAACCGAGTGCAATTAACGTAGCTAACATATCAAACAATTAAGGTGACTAGGTGAGATAAAAAAAGTAGAAACTTTACCATAGGTGATGACAACTGTTTGGGCAACTGGGTTGCCCAGGTTGGCCCTAGCCCACCTGGACATCCGAACACTGGCAAACTGAAAGAGGAAAAAGGGTTTTAAAAAGTTAGTTCACATTATTTAACACATATACATGAACATATTTAGAGGGTGTTTGGGACTACTCCACAAACTCTGCTCCACGAATTCTACCGTGGAGCAGCTCCACAAAAAACCTAGAGTTTGTGTAGCACCCCTTTAGGTGCTCTCACAACTCCATCTTTTTTTCCTCGAACAGAGTGCGTGGAGCTGAACCTGTTTGGCTAAAAAACATAGAGCGGAGCTGAAAAACGTGGAGTAGAGCAGTCCCAAACACCCCCTTAATATGCAGTTTCTAGGCATCATTCGGATGTTTTCTTCCTAACAATCATCCAGATTTGAGACCGTTGGATTAGAGATCCAACGGCCTTTTTTTGGAGGGAGGAGATTTTTTCAGGTGGGGGAGATTTTTTTTGGAGGGGGGGGGGGAATTCATGACCGTTCGATCTCTAATCCAATGATCATAAATCTGGATGATAGTTAAGAAAAACATCCTGATAATGTTTATCAACACCCTTTTCTTTGACAAAAAAATAAGATCCTGCTACTTGTTTGCACTCACGGTGGGGATCGTGGTACAAACGGCAGTGGCAGCCGCCGCTTTCAGCCCGGCGATCGCCGCCTCTGCAGAACTCATCCATGCGTGCATGGGAAACAACACCACATTATTACCATTCGATTGATAAAATCTTGAGAGGTTGATCATGCCAGAAGCAAATTTTACTAACCGTGGGAGCATTGCTTGGCCCTGGCGAGCTTCTGTTCGAGCTGGGCACGAGAATCCTCCGAGTTAGGCATCTCCATGGAAACAGCAAATGCTAGCTAGCTAGTTCTCTTGATCGAAATAGACGGATTAATTAACAGCGACTGAACTGTGTAAGATGGCCATCGAATTCACTAATTTATAGGCTGCCGGGGAGCAATGCTTCACGGTTTTTTGTTCCGGCCAAAAGATCTAACAGATCAGAAACCCCGTGGAGTAGAAACTCTGTACGTGGTTTTCTCATGGAGCCGAGGAAAGTTGCGGGCTTTGCCACGCATGGGAACACTGGTTTGCAAAATCACTGTGGTCGCAGAGCCGGCGAAAGGATAAGAATGTCTACTTAGGCGCAGGATGCAACAAAATTCATGCGTTTTGCAGAGGTATACAGATAGGTGGCATGGATTATCCATGCATGCGTGCTACTTTTGTTTACATGCAGAGAGGCAGTTAACTTTTAGTTGTGTGTACACTTGTACATCGATCAATCTACTTTGAGTGTGGAAGTAGCATGTGAGAAGGTCCTATTTAATGTTATGATAAGCTATTGCAATATTTTATGGAGTAGTGAAATGGTTTTACAAAGATTACATTTGATTTGAGATATCTTCTGGAAATGTCACAAAAATTAGAAGTACTGCAGGTATAAGTGCGATAGTTCCGTTTGTGCGAAAGTACCACTTGGTGGAAGTATCGGGTTGAGTTGTGGTATGTTTTTTTCAAAGAGCTCCAGGTGAGGTTTTTAGCGTGCAGAAGTACCGCTTTAGGAAGCGGTAGTACCACAGGGCGGAAGTACCGGCGTGTTAAGCACGGTACTTCCGATTTTCCCAGAAAAATAAGGGGTTTGGGGAATTGAGTTATGGATCGATTTTGGATGATCTGGGTCATTGGATTAAGGTGGTATGATGCATGTCTAATGTAGGTCAAGTTATAAAGAACTTATGCGTGGAAGGAAATGATTTCTTTATCTTTGGATGTGCAGGGTCCAGCGGTGAAGCCAGGGGAGACTTAGTAAGGCTCGAGCCTCACCTCCCAACGGTGGCGGCACCCCCCCCCCCGGGGCAAGCGCCAGCGACAGTCAATCACTCACAGAGGAAGCCTAACAAACAACACAAAGCATAGCCCAAGACTTTAAGTGGCAGCCCATTTCCCTTAAAAAGGCCCAACAAATTCATCTAGCCCACCAAAACACCCACTCCAACAAAACAATTGGTTCTATTCACTTCCCAGGTGGCGGCAGACCCAGAGCCAGAGAGACCAGTCGGCGCGGCCAACCTACCACAACACAGAGGCCAGAGGGAGGGGGGATGGGGTGATCGGGCGAGGGTGTGCCGCGCGCGTAGTAGGGGCACCGCCGAAGCCAGAGCCAGATCTGGCGGCGAGCCAGTTGAGGAGAGGTTGTTCGCCAGATCTAGCGGCGACCCGACGGGAGGAGTCGAAGCGGGGCGACGAGGGGGGCCGAACAAGGGTAGGGGGAGCCGGACCGGGGCGGCGAGGGCCGAGGAACTGCTGGCGAGTCTGGGCGGCGGCGCAGCGCCACGGAGGAGCACCGAGAAGCGAGGCGAGGAGCGAAGGTCCAATTTCAGGCCTCATTTGAAACACAGGAATTTTACATGAAACAGTTCAATTCCCATAGGAATCAAAAAATTCCTATGTTTCAAGCGGTGCTTTAATTGACTAATCATAGATTACCATATGTGGACCGCCAACCTTAGATTCCGACTGTGTGGGAGAGGGGGTGGGGGAGCGTGGCGATGGCATTGTTGGCTATGAGTTCATCGGCGAGCAGTGAGTAAGGTAGGAGGGTGGCGGGTGAAAGGAAGACAACCAATTTAAGTTTTTAAGGCAGCAATCATGGGTAGACAAGAAAGAGAAGAAAACACAAAAGATGGCCACATCACCTATGCGGTTCTTGCAGTAGAGGGTAAAAGAAGGGGTGACAATGAAAGGAAGGAGCGGATGGAGTTGAGCTAGTGGTGTGCGCTCTATAGGTGCTTGTACTTTATATGCACCGAAGGAGTAAACCCAAACGTGCGAATAATGTGTCGTGACAATGTGAACAAGTAGGAAAGAAATTAATTTATATTGAAATTGTGGAGGAAAATCAATGATGTGGATAGGCGTCCTAGCTAATCAGATAAGCACGAACCTTTGATATACGATGTGTGGCCGGATATACGACATCGTATCCTTCTATATTGAGCCTTTTTTCCCGTGCCTTAAACTCACACACATTGCATCCACTACCCATCATGGCGATCATTCCATTGGGGCTGTCTATGAATAAGCTGGCTGATTTTTTTCTTTAAGTAAAGCCTTGTTTTTTTTATCATTGAATCAAATTCAGGATCAGACACAAGCATCTCAAAGCTAATCGAGCGGCTATGAAAATCAACTTAGATTTTAAAAAGAACCAGGCAACTTATAAACACCAACACTGTTAAAATTTTCTTATTTTGTACATGGTAAAAATGTTTCAACCCGAAAAGGAAGAAGTACAATTTTCTACGGTTCCTCTCCGCCACCGGTTTCCGTCGGCCAGAGCCTGGTCAGGAGCGCCGGTTTATTCGAACCTGTGGAACGCGGATGCAAGATGCCAAATACGCAGGCATGCCATCCTGCGTGTGCTCAGTACCTGCACTTTCGTGCTCACTCAAAACGATGATCAAAATGCTGCCAAATGCGCACCTGAATGCACTTTCTTTACCTGCATTGGAAGCTAGCAATTCAAGAGAGAACAAACGTATGCTACGATTCATCCAGGAAAGCATGTACTGGAGCTTGCATTGCATTGCATGCACGCAAGCACGGTGCTGCAGGTCCAGAAGTTTTTCTGTGTCCGGCCGGCGGTGCATGCAGCAGTACGAGCACCTTCTGGGAAGAGAGTGAGAGAGCTCAGCTAGCGCTGCATTCTGCGCCATGCCTGCCTGGTGCCTGCCGCTGGCTGTTTTGTCCGGCCGTAACTCAGTTTACGCCGCATGTAATTGCGAAAAGCCAGAGCGCGGATTGCTGCTGCCATGCCATGCCATGGCACGCACCTTTCTAACTTTTCCAACTGAACACGCACGGAAAAGAGTCAAGGAAATTAAAGCCAGATACAGGTAGTACTCCGGTCCTATTCTTTAGAAACTGCTTGTCGATTTTTATACGGTAACTAGTTTTTAAATATAGTATTTTTTTTAAAAAAAATAGAATTTATAAGTTTATTGTAGTACATACTGTGACGATTTTATTTATATCGATCAAAACAGTACATGAGTTTATGTTACTTTGTACCCTCTCTTACGAATAGTCTAAAATAAACCGTAGCTACAAACCAAAACAAAAAAAGAAGAAAAAACATGTAAAGAGAAACCGTATGCCATGCCACGTACCTTTCTAACTTTTCCAACTCAACACGCACGGAAAAGAGGCAAGGAAATTAAAGCCAGATACAGGGAGTACTCCGGCCCTATTTTTACAAGCTGCTTTTCAGTTTTTCTATGGTAACTAGTTTTTAAATAGAATATCTTTTTAAAACGAAGTTTATAAATTGATTGTAGTACACACTGTAGCGACCTCATTTATATCGACTAAAACCATATACGAGTTTCTGTTACTCCGTAACCTTTGTTACGAATAGTCCAAAATAAACCATAGCTACAAGCCTTAAAACAGGCCCTCCGTTTGCAGTGTAAAGTGGCATGACGACGCTTGGTTAAAGAACGGAAAATTTTCTTCCCCTGTTTTGTCTGCGTGCAAGCAGATGAATGATGGATGGGGGAGGAGATTGACAACAAGCGTAATCGTAATCCCATGGAGTACGAGGCAACAGAGCAGTAAAGGTTTATCTGAAGGCAGATAGCTTAACCATCCGGACTAGCGCTTTCACGCGCCTCACTTCTGAACGGAGCAAGTTCTTGCGAGATCAGTCTTTCGGAACTACTGAAAAGTGAAAACACGCTTCGAGCTCGATCGGCTTTCATTTGAACTACGGTCCAGTTCTTTTTCAATTTTTAACTTTTACTTTTGATTTTTCTACTGTAACTAATTTTTAAACGGAATAACTTTTTAAGATAAGATCTATTAATTAATTGTAGTATATACTGTACCAACTTCATTTATATCGCTAAAAACCGCAAGTGAGTTTCTGTTACTCTGTAGTATCTCACACAAACAATCTAAAAACCACAAATCATAACCAAAAGATATAAGGCTTAGCCAAAAAAATAGACCCTACATATAGTGTGGTTTTGTGCAACACTTTAGATCACACTACAGGTGATGCTATGCCACACTTACCCAATATATACCCGGTGTTTTCGGCGACTTGTGCCGTAATACCTATGGTTTATTTGTAATCTAGTCAAAATCAAATAAACTAGCATCTGGCACATAAACCCAATATGTTTGAATCATCACCGCAAACAAAGTCAAAGTTAGTAAAATAGGTATCGTACAATTTTTCCAACCATAAACTCAATGCAAAAATGGGAGGTTAAAGCTAGTGTCCGTCTAAACTATTGGAATTTCCAACACAATTGCTCGGCTAGATTTTACAACATATTGTATTTGTTATATAACTCTATTGCCTTTCTAAAATATAGTTGTATATATTATATACAATTGTAATAGTTATAATATCTACATATGATTAATTTACACCGTTATAATCTAGCCCACAAAAATAAGTATTGTAGATTTTATCTTTTTCTCTCAATTAATGAGTGAAATTTGTTATCTATATATGATTAATATGCACTATTATAATATGGCTCCATCGAAATAAGTGGTGTAGATTTTCTCTTATCGATTAATAAGAGAATTTCTAGGAATTTTGTTTTCTCTGATTTACGAATTATCATGGGATTTTCTAGATCTCTAAAACGAAGGTGGTAACTTAAATATCACATACTGTTTTCCCTAGAACGAACCAAACTGAGTTTGAAATTTTACCGAACGTTGAAGCGTTGTAATCCCGCTCTCTGTTATATTTTCCTAATTTTTTTCGCAGCGATTTCACCCGTGAAAAATGATGAAAGAACTCCGGACGTGATACCCATGAACGTCGCGTTGGCGGAGTCTACATGCAATAGCCCTTCACGCGCGCACGGTCGGTCACACAGCCCACGCGTAGCCGTACACAGCGATCCACCCTCCTCCTGAATTACTTGCCTCCGCCGCCTTGGTCGTCGTGTCCACGGCGGCCGGCGGTAGGAGCTAGTCAGCTAGCCCAGCGAGCGCAGGTAGCATGCACGTCCGCGAGCACGACGCGCGTATATGTGTCCAGAAGCGTTCTGTTTCCGCCGGCGAGCGATGGCACGCACGCGATGCAGCACACCGTCTTTCGGGAAGAGCTAGCGCTGCGCTCTGCCGGTCGATCTGCCCTCTGTGGCAGCGACATGACGACGTTTGAAATTAACCATCCGGACTTGCGCATTTCACGCGCGTCCTTCTCACTGGTGAATTCCACGGCATCAAAACCTGTGGATTCCACTCCACTACCTGCAAATAGGAACCCAGATTGGAGTAGATTAGGCAGGCAGGAATAATGGTGAATACACGTGCCTAATTAATTAGTAGCACTAGTATAATCCCTAGCTTTACGACTTTATCCTAGCCAACTTGCTCGCATGCATGCATCCTGTGGCGGGTTGCTGACAATTCTACCGGATCGATCAAGCAAGTATTCTTTAATTTCTACCTGACTTTCATTCAGTGGCGTGGTAATATCAGGCATCAATGCCTCAGCTTCCATCGTAAAGCTTGCTTACCATAGATCCATGTACGTATAGACGTCGCATACATATAATACGCGTGTAAGCCAACGTTTTGCCGCAGTTCGAGTATTCGTATATGGTAGTCACTGTCGTGAATTGAAACGTACAATCGGTCGATTGTTCGAGGAAGCAACAGTCACAGAGACTGTATACATACATACATAGTATATAGTAGTATACAATATCTCAAAACCCTCCTTTTTCACGTCTTGGATTCGGAACCATAGTACCCGGCCCTGTGAGAAATTTGAAAGATCATGTAAGAAGACTCAGAATACTATTGTAATGAATCATTGCAAGTTTTATAAAGTGGTGAAATAGTTTTGTAAAAATTATATTTGATTTAAGCTATTTTCTGAAAGTGTCAGGAAAATAAAAAATACCGTATGTATAAATGCGGCAATTCTATTTGAAGGAAGTACCGTCGGAAAGTGTTGGCTTTAAGGTTTTGTATTTTTGAACTATTTGGCTTGAGTTTTTAGATAAAAAATTATAGTTTTTACAACTCTATAGTTATATAAGAATAGAATCTTGAATATTTAGGAAAAATTTTAATCAGCATCATTCATCCACTTCTGTTACCATATTCGATCAGAATTACTCTTTACAAAGTTAACTATGACCAATAAGCTATACTGGAAAGATGACGATCAACTTTTCAAACGCTACCGCATATTTTCTCTTCAATTATTTAACCACTCCTAGCTACAACATTTTCTGAACCAGATTTTGTTCTGCTAGCTCAATGCGGTGCTTCGATCTATTCAACAAAAGTGGTTGAATTTTTGCCCTCTTTTCAAATCAAGAATGTGGAGCTTGAACAGAAGAACATCCGTGGCAAGCATAGCAGTATTGGTTGGCAGCAGTGCTTAAAACTTCACTACTGAAATAGTATTACTGATCATAGTAGTACAAGATGCATGTTCAGGTGGCCAGGTAGAGTGCACCACACTACAGAAGCTGCTATCAGGTCTGCAGACTGCAGGGGCGTACTAGCTTATTGCAGCATACACGATGGATAAATTGATCAACTTAAAGTACAGTATTCAAGGCCTGAAGAATGCCGGATGGGGACGAGCAGCGCCCTGGAAGGAGGTGTTCTTGAGGTGCTCAGGAGCGTTCTCGAACGAGTGCTTTCTGGCCAGCGACAGGATCGTCTTGTCGGCGACGATGAAGTACGCCATCCCAGCAACTGCACGCAGCATCAATATATGTTAAATACTGAAAGCATTCAGCGAGAGACATCAAGTGCAGTATCGGTACCTGTGGAGATTATGAGGGCCTGTCCGGTGGGGTTGATGTTGGCTTTCGCCCATGGCAGCATCCTCACGCTCGCCAGCTGAAAGTGGCAGAAAAAAAAATATGAAGACTGACCATGCTTCGTATAGGAACAAAAGGAAGAAACGTTAGTGCAAAGAAGAAGAAAGGACAGAGACAACTCTCACCGTGGGAATTGCAGAGGCGATGGTTGCAACGGCTGCCGCCTTAGCCCCTGCAAGGGCCGCCTCTGCAGACATACATATATGCATGAGTGGATAAAGCATTAAGAACGGCCCATCCAATTAAGTGGTAAGCATCATCGAAAGACTGCGAGAACTTGCATGTATACCTCGCGAGCAGCGCTTGGCGAGGGCAAGCTTCTGGTCAAGCGACGCACAAGTCACCGTAGACATCTCGTACCGTAATTAAGTACGCGCGCGATTGGATTAACTATAGCTAGTTGGTGATGAAAAGAATCACAAGCGTATCTGATCGAGCTTAAGAACACTGGATAAGTAGCTAGTGCGAGCTAGGGCTGATCAGTACAGCGAGGGAGATGGATGGATCTGCAAGAGGCAGGGAAGGCTGTGAATTTATTGGCAGCGTACGCGCGTGAAGGGTGGAGGAGAAGGAAGCGGCGGGCGGAGCCGGACGTGGTTTTGGCCGGAACCCATGTGTCGCCGGCAGATCGAGTACGTACGATAGGGTTAGCTTGGTGCACTTCACCTCCTCGATCTGTGCTTGATTCCACGCTTTTTCTGTCCATCCATCTCACCAATCACCATGGCTTGCAAACGGTCGGTGCGTGGGCTAATATACTTTACTGCTAGTAGGAGAACAGATACTTCTCACCGGGGAAGACAGAAGGAATCCATGGAACAGAGCGAGCTAGTAGTTTTGAGCATCGAGGTCTCTCTCTTTCTGTGACTGCTGCTACCAATAGGGCGAATAAAACGGTACGTACGTTTGACACGCCACATGGACGGCAAGGACACATGTCAACAAGTCAAGCAATTGCTACCGCATGCATGTGCAGAACACACACAGGTCCACTGGATTCGAGTTAAAATTTGCAAATGTCTGTACTTACTGTAACTACATGTTGAGACTGTAATTGTGAGGGGAGCACGAGCAGTGCAAATCGGGCGATTTTTTAAATAATATATTTTTATTAATATTGCATTGATATATCGTCGCTAAAAAATTTACATACATAACTTATTGTCACTAGCTATTTGAAATGACGACAATCCTACATAGAGTCGTACGTGATAGTCTATAGACCTTTGTTGTCAAATGAATCGACAACAAAAAGCTCTGTCGTCAATTCAATTAGCGACAGAGATTATATCATCAATTGAATTGGCGACAAAGTCTCTGTCCCCAAAAGCAAAAAATACTTGCTTAAGTATCATCTTCCTAGAGAACCACTTCAAGGCTTGTTCCATAATATCAACATGTGTTCCACGATTCCTTTGTTGTATGACTTAGAACAGATCGGGCAGGTTGTGGTAAGAGTCTTCAACATACCGAACATTGCTTCAAGTTCCTTCTGCTTTGCCCTCTAAGCCTTAGCCTGGCTTATTGTGTAGGAACCTTTGCTCTACTGTAAGAATAATGGAACGCGACTCAAAATTCAAGTTGTTCACAATCTCTCCATACATGATATTTGCAACAAAGCCTGAAGACATGTTTCTATGGGGACTGCATGGACTCTGTCACCACGCAAGTGTGCGGAACTACTATGGAGCACATCTAATAGGTGTCCCACATAGGTTGGTATGCATGGACTCGCCAAGGGCATTCCTCTCTCTTACACTACATGTCATACACACACAAGTTGGACTTCACTATCTTGAATGCCCTCATCAACAACTCTATCTAGAACTTGACTACTTTCTGCACCCCTCATAACTTTTGTAAAACATTCCTTGCCTAACCTTATTCTATTAGTACTCCTAGGCCACTTGCTCACCTTCACTCACTACTAGTTTGCTGAATTGGTGTATGTTCCACTCCGACCGAATAGCCTGATCACCTGCTTGTCATCAGAACCTTCGTCACCTAATATTGCCTCGTAGTCACAGTCTTTGAACTCTATCTATTCTACCAAGGTTTTGATCTCCTCACCTTCATCTGCAATCTCTATGGGTTCATGTGCCTCGACCGAAGGAACGTCTAAAGCCACAGCTTCAATTGAACAATATAGGGCACTTTGGCTGGATTCCCTAACTTCTTCAGCATTACCAAATATGCCATCTTTCTGCATTACATAAGCCAAAGGGATTTCCTCATAGGCTTGGGCTAGCAAGATTAGCGGCCATCCACGCTCATTCACCAATCTCATGTATGAGCTTTACGAATTTCGCCTCTTCAATTCTACTAACTCCTAATACGTGCATTGCCATGCCTGGGTAGCAATGCGTTCAACTTTATGTTGTGCAACACATGATCCAACCATAATAACAAGTAAAGCTATCTCATAGCAGTGCCCAGTGGGCGCTGCTCTACATTTGAAAGATTGGCTGTCATAGATAAAAAAATCATGCAAATAGATCTAATAATATATCTACTAGTCACTAATAAACTTGCATGAAATGAGATTTCCCTAACGTACAATACCCTAAAAAATGACAACCAATCGTATATGTCTTGTAAAAAGCTAACTTACCATGCACATTTCATCTACGTAGCATATATAGTTTTGATCCTACATATACTGTACTCTCCATATTCCGAATATACCTAACTAGTAGATCTAATATTCTAAAACTAATCGGTGAACTACAAGTTATGATTACAAGAAATTAATAGTTCTATAAGAATTTATCCTACACAAATTACCCTAAATAACTACATGTCTACAACTACACAATTTACACATCCACACATTACTCAATACAACTACACATTTAATTATTTTATTTACTAACCTACTATAGTTTCAAAATGAAATCTACCTATTTAGGATATAGAAATTTACTATTTCTCGCACTCTCTTCTCCTCCTCTTCCCCTCTCCTCTCCTAATTCTTTTTTTACCGAATTGCAATGATTTTGGCTGGTTTCTAGCTTTTTATATGCTTAGCTTCTGTCGCTATTTCAATTGATTATTCGTCTCTCTGTCGTCAATTGGTGCTATCATTAGAAATTACCATAGAAAGTTATTTATATATTTTTTAAGCGGTAGTATATTGATATAATATTACTAAAAAAATATATTATTAAAAAAATCCAAATCGGGCACGCATGGGGAGATAAAAGAGGAGAAAGTAACGTGTACGGCCGAGGCTGGCGCGGGGGTGCGTGCTGCATCCGTGGCTGTGCCGTCAGTTTTGGGGCGGAATCAGTGTGGCGCTCCCAGTTTTCGGCTGAGCCGAGACCGCCCGGCCCCACCGATCGTCGTCGTCAGGGCGTCTGTCTGTGGGTCCCCACCAAAGTACGGATAGCTTATCCATCCCAGTCTTTCAGATCTGATCTTCTTATCCTCTGGTTAGGGTTGTGATCGGTTCGGCTGAAAAGCTCGTGGCTTATGGTTGAAAATACTGTAGCTTGCTGAAAAAAGCACTGTAGCTGACAGAGGCTTATTTAGCATAATTAAATTTAAAAAATTTAAAAATAAAAAAAATATGTTAGCCCATTACGTATAATACAAACAAATACGGGAAAAAAGAACCGGCAAAAAAGCTCAACAAAAAGCCAAAAGTTCAGAAAAAGACGAAACTTATGAATAGTGAAAAATAAGCCAGAAGCCGAAGCCGAGTTGATCAGAGCCGAAAAGGTTACTGAGAAGGAAAAAAATTACGTACGTATAGCTTCACCTGGTTTCGTAGTATTGTTACATTCTACTGTAACTCCTCTATTTTTTCGTTTGTTTTAGTTAATGTAAAATTCCATCGTAACATGCGCACTCGTTAAGCCGTTATACCTCCTCTTAACTCGAGGGGCATGCAGTCGTGTTAGCAAAGCAGCTTATTTTTACTGTTTAATACTTAGCTGACTTATTTTGTACTGTAGTTATTTATGATCTTTTGCATAATTAAATTTAAAAATAAAAAAACATGAAGGAATACAGAAAAAGACAAAATAAGTCAAAAAGTCAGAAAAAGATGAAATTAAAAAACTAGAAGTCAGAACCAAAAGGTGAAGCCCAAACAAGCAGGGTTCTGCCATGGTTCGAGAGGTATTCAGCTGAACTACAAATTTTATCACAAAATACATTACAATATATATATATATATATTGATAATTAAGCTAAATACTTTATATTCATAACCCCTGATTAATTTCCGCACATTCTCACACCTCCTCCCCAATTCGCCTCAAGTAGTGTAGACAAACAACTCATCTGCTCTCTCCTCGAACTGCCTCATTGGCTCATTCCAAGTCCCCATCTCACGCTCCGCCGCTCCATTCCAAATTTGGGTAGCAAAGAGAAGGCCACGATAGGCTCACAAACGGCGTGTCAACACACATGAAGATCGCAAGGAGCAAGCGGGCAGTGACGAGCGAGGCCTGGCCGCTCGACCGTGAGGCGGCGCTGCCGCGCTGGGCAAGCGAGGGCAGGGCAGGGATTTGCAGCTTTGCACAAAAGTCATGCATATTAGTGTTCAGATAACATAGGTGATTCTAACATATGAAGAATCATCGAGTTAAATTAATTTTTCTTAATTATTGTATAATTTCTCTAGATTAATTTCACGTGTTGCCTCTGATACTGTCACTAGTATTAGTACGAATATCACTAGTACGCACTTGTTTTTTTATTTTAGCTATTATTTTCCTGAAAAAGAGATTTTAGCTATTATGAATCTTTAGTTTTCTATTAAATAATATTTTATTTACTTTGAATATTTATTCTGAAAATTCTAGGTCCGGCGAACAAGTTTCTCCTTTTTTGCACTGTTTTGGTGGCTGCTGCCGTTGAGTCGATCCTTGTTTGAAACGCTGGAGTTACCGAAGTAGAATAGGTTACAGTACTTAAATTACCTGTCCAATGATTTAAGTGCCCCCATGATTAAGTTATAACAAGCAAAAGTGAATAACAAATCGAGCAAAAGTGAATAGCAAACCGGCAGGCAGCTTAGCAGCTTGATTTGGAAACTGGTAGAATTTTCGTACGTCAATCAGGTAATCTTTTGACTGTAACTTTTGAACAGTGAAGAAATGCAGAAATGCGATGATAAGTGTTGTGCTACTGACCAAACAATATATGAAAGGACTAACTAGAGAGAGCTCGTGTGTAGAATAAATAGATCTCCTTTTTCATACTCCTCTGGGGTTTATACTCTGTGAAGTTGCTCGGGATGGCTAAGTTTCCGGCGCTTTATGCTCCGCAGAGTACCTCAGGGCATGCGGTCATCATGTGATTTTTTTATACTCTGTAGAGTTGTCAATGACGGCTAAGTTCCCAGCGCTTTATACTATGCAGAGTACGTCAGGGCGTGAGGCCGCCATGCAATTTTTTTGTACTTCGTAGAGTTGCCTAGGGTGGCTAAGTTTCCAGCACTTTGTACTTCGTAGAGTATGTCGGGGCGCGAGGCCACCGTGCAATTTTTCACAAAATTACATCCCCGAGGAGGTCGGGCAAAGCTATGACCACTAGGAGGTCGGACGAAGCCACGACCGCAACGTAGGCGGACGATGTAACGACCGCGAGGCGGTCAGACAAGGTCAAGACCATGAGACGATCGGATGAGATCAGGACCACGCAGTGGTCGAACGAAGTCACGACCATAACGTGAATGGACGATGTATGGACCATGAGGTTGGACGAAACGAATGTGTATGACCACGAGTCGCTCACCCGGAGGTGCGAAGGTTTGGAGCAGAGGCTGACGGAGGCTGGAGGGTGTGAAGGCCGGCGGAGGCAACGCGAGGTTCGACGGACACTTGTGGAGGCCACGTGAGGTCTGGCAGTGGTGACGTCCACGTCTTGTCCGGCGGAGATCGGGTGAAGTCTGTCGAAGATTGGGCGAATTCCGGCGTAGACGACGTCCACGCGGAGTCCAGCGGAGATCACGCAAAATCTAGTGATGACTATGTGGAGTCCGATGGCGATCGAGCAAAGCCCTACGGAGTCGCGGACGTCGTGGTCGACGGTCGTGCCGACGTTGGCGTCACGGTCGACGGTCATGATCGTTTCCATGGGGTACCACTGGCCGCCGCGTGCTAGACTCGATGGTCACTACTGTCGTACTTCTCTTTTGCTTGGTTGTCATCCCTTTCTAGCACCTTCTCTTGCATAGCTTCTCGCGCGTCCTCACGAAAGACGCAAATTATTGTGGCTACTGACCAAACAACATATAAAAGGACTAGTTAAAGAGAGCTAGAGACAAGAGAGAGGAGAGCTCGTGTGTAGAATGAATAGATCCCCTTTCTTAAATCTCTCTTAGGGGTAGGATAGAAAATATATGTATTTTTCATCTTATTGCTTGATAATTAAAAAAAAAGATGTATATTGATATATTTTTTATACTATTGCAAGACCAAGTTAGGAAAGGATGGACCACCCTACGGCAATAAGCTATACCAGGAAGGTGACGTCGTGATGAATCAGCTCATTGTCACTCATACTGTTGCTCTGTATAGTGTACACCATAACTTCTTTATACTGCGCGGTTCACCCATGGCCCATACTGATGCGTGCTAAATGTAAATTAATCTGTAATACGGAAATATGATGTTCCCGATCGCTGTAGGATTAAATAAATCCATTAACAACAGGTGTTCATCACCTATTCTTTTTCCCCTTTTTTCTTGTAAGAGATTGATCATAGTTGATTTTAAGAGGAAGAGGATATGATCCCGGATTCAAGGCACATCAAATTCAGAATTGAGTAAGCACAGAGCAGTACTCATTAATTTCAGCATCAATAACACAAGCTAGTTACAGTGGTTTATAGTATTGCCCACCACGTTCTCTAAGCACGCCATATGTAGTACTAGTAAGTAGTTTATTCGGTCGGATATTGACGGTACAGTATTGCTCATGGCCTGAAGAATGCCGGGTGCGGACGGCCGGCGCCATGCAAGGAGGTGTTCTTGAGGTGCTCGGGGGCGTTCTCAAACGAGTGCTTCCTCGCCAGCGACAGGATCGTCTTGTCGGCGACGACGAAGTAGGCCATTCCAGCCGCCGTGCAGATGATGAGGGCCTGGCCGGTGGGGTTGATGTTCGCTTTCGCCCAAGGCAGCATCCTCACGCTCGCCAACTGAACAACAGAGCACGCCGCAAGATCTCGATTAGCTCGGCCGTGTAACAGCAAACATGAACATTCTTAAATGTACTTGAAACTGTAGGTGGCTCACCGTTGGGACAGCAGATGCAACCGTGGCGACGACCGCCGCCTTGGCTCCGGCGAGCGTTGCCTCTGCAATAGTTTCCATCGCCGGCGTTAGCGCAAGAAACAACAACTACTACTGCAACAGAAACAAGATGCATGAGTAAAAAAATACCTCTGGAGCAGCGTTTGGCGAGGGCGAGCTTCTGGTCCAGGTAGGCACGAGTGACCGTCGACATCTTCTGCTGATGGAACTGGTAAAAAGCTGGCTGGAAGCACGAAGGGCTGACGACTGACGAGTAGTAGCCTTAAGTGAGAGTGTGAGACGAGATGGGCTTGCAAGCCGAGGAGCGGTGTACTTTATATACGCGGCCGGCAAGACCGCGAGATGAGATGACGAGGAGGGGATGAAGAAAAAGGTGGCGGTGCGGTGGCGGAGGCCACGGTTTTGAGCGGAAACCCACGAGCCGGGGAAGGTGCGATGGACCTCTCTGCTTCCGAGTCTTGAAAGTTGGTGGGACACCTACTGGGACTGTCCGATAGGCTGATGGCAGCTTACTACTACCATAGATTATCTAATAAAACTGTGGTAGAGAGCCAGTGGATTTGGCATCCTACCAAATCGTGGAACAAAAGCCACTTTTTTTTTTACCGAATTTAGCGTGTTATTTACAAAAAATAGCACTTTCTCAGTCTTAATGGTAAGAATGGCACTACCTGCCGCTCGATGACTGGACGACAGATACACATGGCACATGTTGTCCGGGCAATAGGTGTCTCGAGCTGACACGTGGCGGATAATGTGCACAGTGAGCCGCCATGTGTTGGTTCGAGGCACCTGCCGCTCGGTCATTGGGTGGCAGGTGCGTCGCGTGTAGGTCTGAGGCACCTGTCGTCTGATGATCGGGCGGTAGATGTCACGTGTTGACCCGAGGAACATACAATGCTATTTTTGCAATTGAGTTTGAGAGTGTGCTATTTTTACAAATAACGCGTCAAATACGGCTATTTTGGCTAATAACTCCCAAATCGTGTATCATGAAGATATCTCTTACCTAGCTGTAGTAAGCTAGCTAGTAGCACGAAATTCGGTAGAAAAGGAAATGCCCTGAAAAGTTACTCTCAATTCAGTCTACAAATATATCCAACATAAGATCTACATATTCCGTGGCGACGTTTTACAAGATTCAAAGCGCTGAAATTAAATCGTACTGGTTCTTGCAAGCCAAAAAGGTGACTAATAAATTGGAAGAATTCAGCCCATGCATCAGCCATTAGGTTTGAGTTTGACAAGACCAATATTTTACTTAATCTGTTTCGTAGATTCGGAGGAGACCTCTTATCACGCGTAGTAAGACCGACAAACCAGCCGGCCGGGGGCACGAATTTTTTTTTTTTGAAAACGGATCAATTATTTAGTAGCTCTTTAACCCATGAGGTATCTGTACCTACCATCTATGCTTTGCCGGGAAACCGTCGATCTACATGCGTCGCGCGGTTGCAGTCAGTTTTCAGATTTTGCTCGGAAGCGCACACAAGTCCGCCGGGCCGCCGGCCGGCGCTCCTAGTTTTCCGGCGAAACCGGCTCAGTCAGCGGCGTCACCCTCTTGCCTTTGCGTGAGCTGCCTTGGTTGGTTCGCCACGACGAACGGGCCAAACTGTGAAACACACGACATGATGCCACAATCTTCTTCTTCTTCTGCTTCTCTGTAATATAGCTGGTTCTGAAACCGTAACGCTGATCTGAAAACCAAAAGTAGCCCTCAGTTTTGCTCCGGTTGATACGTGGTATGAGCGCTCCTGGTTTCTGGGCGCGTCCAGCGACGTCACCGTCGGTACCTGCGCCTCGTTCTCTTGTAGTATCGTCTCCATCTGCGGACTCTCTTGTCTTCTTCGCTTCCCCCACAAAACCGGATTAATAATGTGTGGAACTATAGTACTTTAATTTTTTGAATTCTTATGCTGATCTAAGTTTTATCTTTGAACCGTAAAATTAGATGTTTTATAATTCTCAACTTCTGAAACTGGTTGAAATAACCCTAGACTAGTTTCATAAGTAGTTTTGCTCCGTTGGCTGCCATGTCACCCTTTTTTTGCCATGTGGACACACTAATCACCGAGGCCCATATGGCAGCCTCCTATCCCCATTTCTTCTCCCCCCACTTGCTTTCCCTATTTTGGCAGCCTCTCTTCTCTCCATCTCTTCCCTCTCTCCATTTTGGCACCGATTCCTCCCTGCACTCGACGCCGGCCTCCTACGTCACTCTTGTCTCTAGCGCTGCCTTTACCCCCTGCTCTCTGACGTCGCCCTTTGCTCCTCCCGCTCGGTTGTCGGCGCTAGCTCGGCCCCCTGCGCCAACCAGCTGTTGGAAATCTAGTCAATTTTCGGCATATTTTAATCCAGAAATTCAGCATATAAAACATGACATAAACATGCATGAGTGATCTATCAACGATGATGTATTCATATTCGCTAACGAACAAGCTAACAGCAACACCTATTAACATATTCATAGCGCACAGAAACAAATACATCAAAGATGTGTTAAGATTATACCCTCGGGCGGGGCCAGTGTCGGTGACACCGGAGGCGCCGTTACCATCAGTCGACATGATGGCCTATTCGATGTAGTCGATCAAATCGTGATGCAGGACGAAGCTTGATGCAGGAAGATGTTCGCAGTGCAGTCCCGCGAACAGTTCACCACCAGGAAGTAGACGTCGCAGATTGAGTAGTCGCGCCGATGCGCTCCCCAAAAACTTGATCGCCCGCCTACCCGTGCAGGTACACAAACGGACGGAGTTCTGGAGGCCTACTCGCCCAGAAACTTGTGCGCGCAAGGTTCCGGACCGGAGATTGCAGAGAGCAGCAACAAAACAGAGGGAGAGAGAACTGTTGTTTCGTATGGAGAGGAGAGCCTTCTTATGCTGTTCTCTTGTAACAGCAAAAATGAAGAGACCAGAAACTGCCGCCATTAGTCACTAGTAACTGCGCAGCCATAATCCACTAGTAACTGCACCGTTACTGCCAGCGAGTCAGTGCGTTTCGATTTTCGAATAGATAAAGAAAAACGCGCCCGCACCCGACACGCCTACGTACGTACGTACGTACGTACGTACGTACGTACGGACGCACGCACACGCACACGCACACGCACCGCACGGCACGGCTCGGCTCGGCGTGGCGTGGCGAGGCGAGGCGAGCGAGCGAGCGCGCGCGCGTGTTGGCTCTCTTCAATTTCACAAGGGGGTTACCTCGTTCCACCTTTTAAAGTGTTATAACTCCCATTGAATTCTCCATATGGGACTAAACAATTTTCCACCTAGCATTAGTTGTGGGCCTAGGAATTCCATTTGATTAATTGCTAAATTAAAATGGGCCAATCCCAATTAATCCAACAATCCCCACCAAATTTCAAGGCACACGAGAAATGCTCTCAGTTCTGCTGATGTTTGATATACCAGTGTTTCGATGGAGACTGTTAAGTTGAACATCCACCTAGGAAAGGAGTTACACTCATCCACAACTGAACAATGGACTATGCCTTGAATTGACAGTTTTGTGCGAACAAGCTTTACCCAATTCCTTTACTAGTACTAGGCTGCCTAAAGCATCCCCTCTGGTTGGAGCGTATAAGTCATACTCCATGCCTATTCATGAGTATCTAGAGATCACCCAAATCTCATAGACTGTGACCAGCAGTCGAACTCATATAGGTGTGTTCCTTCTAAGATGTCCTGTAGGCCGACATCTCTGCTCTAAATAAGCCACTCGGATCACATTAAGGTAAAAACCAACCTGCCATACAGAATAGGAGAGAAGTGCATCATTGAAGAAATGAGCCCTGTAAAGATCTCTCCTCCTAGTCAATCAACAGTTTGTTTCACCATCCTACTTCACGGGATCTCCGATCACGTAGAACAGGTTACCACTGTGGTATGACTCATGTGGGTCTCAGGCCCATCTCACTCGATGCACTATCTATCACATTACGTGATAAACCCTTTGTAAATTGGTCGGCCAGATTATTAGCTGTCTGGACATAGTCCAGCGCTATCACTCCGGAGTTTTTCAGCTTTCTGACAGACTTCAACCGCCTCTTAACATGCCTAGATGACTTCATGTTGTCCTTAGAACTGTTCACTTTGATAATTACAGTCTGATTATCACGGTTCATCAGGATAGCTGGTATCGGTTTTTCAACCACCGGCAAATCCATAAGGAGTTCACGAAGCCACTCAGCCTCAACAGTAGCGGTATCTAATGCTGTGAGTTCTGCTTCCATTGTTGACCTCGTTAAGATGGTCTGCTTGCAAGACTTCCAGGAAACAGCACCACCTCCAAGTGTGAACACATATCCACTCGTGGCTTTTATCTCATCAGCATCAGAGATCCAGTTTGAATCACTGTAGCCCTCCAGTACCTTTGGGTACCCAGCATAGTGAATTCCATAGCTCACGGTTGCCTTTAGATAGCGCATTACTCTCTCAAGAGCACGCCAATGATCATCTCCCGGATTTGAAACAAACCGGCTTAGCTTGCTCACAGCAAACGAGATGTCAGGCCTCGTAGCACTAGCTAAATACATCAATGAGCCAATAATCTGGGAGTATCTCAATTGATCCCTTGTTATTCTTCGATTTTTCCTCAATAACACACTAGGATCATAAGGAGTAGGAGCAGGCTTGCAGTCACTATAACCAAAGCGACTCAAGACCTTCTCTACATAGTGAGATTGCACAAGTGTAATCCCACTATCACCTCCTCTCAGTAGCTTAATGTTAAGAATCACATCAGCCACTCCCAAATCTTTCATCTCAAAACTCTTGGACAGAAAGTCCTTGACCTCCTCAATCACATTGAGGTTGGTCCCAAAAATCAGTATGTCATCAACATACAAGCACAAGATCACTCCTTCTCCCCCACCATAGCGATAGTACACACATCTGTCGGCTTCATTCACAACAAAGCCAGCAGATGTCAAAGTTCTGTCGAACTTCTCATGCCATTGCTTAGGTGCTTGCTTTAAGCCATACAAAGACTTCAACAACTTGCACACCTTTCCTTCTTGACCTTCTACCACAAACCCGTCTGGCTGATCCATATAAATCTCCTCCTCCAACTCTCCATTTAGGAAAGCTGTATTAACGTCCATTTGATGAACGAGCAGACCATGAGAGGCAGCCAGGGCAAGTAGTACTCGAATTGTGGTCAATCGGGCAACAGGTGAATAAGTATCAAAGAAATCCTCGCCTTCTTTCTGGGTATAACCCTTGGCCACAAGCCTTGCCTTGTACTTTTCAATTGTACCATCAGGCCTAAGCTTTTTCTTGAAAACCCATTTACATCCTACAGGTTTACACCCATAAGGACGGTCAACGACCTCCCAAGTTCCATTAGACATAATAGAATCCATCTCACTCCGTACTACTTCCTTCCAATAGTCAGCGTCAGGAGAAGAATATGCCTCTTCAATGGTTCTAGGAGTGTCATCCACGAGGTATACAATGAAATCATCACCAAAAGATTTTGCAATCCTCTGTCTCTTACTCTTTCGAGTAACTTCATCGTTATCCTCCTCAGGATTTTCCATAGGCGTTTCCTCAACATGTTCTATCGGCACAAAAGAATCAAGGGAAATTATAGGTTCTTGACTAGATGAGCTAGGTACATCACATTTCATAGGAAATTCATTCTCAAAAAATGTAGCGTCTCTGGACTCTATGATTGTACCAACACGCATGTCAGGTACTCCAGTTTTTATAATTAAGAACCTATAACCCACGCTGTGCATAGCATAACCAAGAAATACACAATCTACGGTTTTTGGTCCAAGTTTGCGCTTCTTGACAATTGGCACGTTAACTTTGGCCAAACATCCCCAGGTGCGCAAGTATGAGAGAGTCAACTTCTTCTTTTCCCATTCCTCGAATGGTGTTACTTCTTTATTCTTTGTAGGAACTCTATTCAGGACATGACACGCGGTCAATATAGCCTCACCCCACCATTCCTTAGAAAGTCCCGCAGTGTCTAACATGGCGTTAACCAAATCAGTTAGAGTGCGATTCTTTCTTTCGGCAACCCCGTTTGACTCGGGAGAATAGGGAGGCGTCCTCTCATGAATAATTCCATGTTCCTCGCAGAATAAAGTAAACTCATTTGAAAAATACTCTCCTCCACGATCAGACCTTACCCGCTTGATTTTCCTTTCAAGTTGGTTTTCTACCTCAGCTTTATAGATCTTAAAATAATCCAACGCTTCATCTTTTGTTTTTAATAAGTACACGTAGCAAAATCTAGTGCAATCATCTATAAGCGTCATGAAATATTTCTTTCCACCTTTAGTCAACACGCCATTCATTTCGCATAAATCAGAATGAATGAGTTCTAACGGTGCCAAATTCCTCGCCTCTTTTGCTGCCTTGTGAGGCTTGCGAGGTTGTTTCGATTGAACACACGCATGACACTTAGAACCTTTGACCAAAGTGAATTTCGGAATTAAACTCATATTAGCTAAGCGCGTCATACACCCAAAATTAACATGACAAAGTCGTGAATGCCAAACATTAGATTCATCATCATCGTTACACACATGGTTCACAATTTTATTATAGGAATCCATCAAAGAAAAACGGAACAAGCCTCCGCTCTCATAGCCTTTACCAACAAATGTTCCATACTTAGACACGACACATTTATTGGACTCAAATGCAAGCCTAAAACCATCTCTACACAGTAGAGATCCGCTGACGAGATTTTTCTTTATGGAGGGGACATGCTGCACGTTCTTCAGCTGCACGGTCTTTCCCGAAGTAAACTTCAGATCGACCGTACCAACACCATGAACAGCTGCATGCGATCCGTTTCCCATCAACAAGGAGGAACCTCGACAGACCTGATAAGATGAAAACAAGGAAATATCAGCACACACATGAATATTAGCACCAGTGTCAACCCACCACTCAGGTGATTGACAAACAGAAAGAACTGTAGGTAAATAATTACCGTACCCCGATGTTCCTCCAGCATCACTAATAACCATGTTGGCAGACTTCTTCTGCTTATCCTTGCGGTCTGGACAATCCTTAGCCCAATGGCCAGAATCACCGCACACAAAGCAGCCGCCCTTTCCTTTGCCTTTCTTCTTAAACTCAGTAGTAGCCTTGGGCTTGACAAAAGGCTTATTTTTCTTCTTATTGTGGGAAGCCTGAGGGTTCTTCTTCTGCACCAAATTGGCACTAGAACCTCCCTCAGCAGCAACTTTCTTGCCACGAGTATCTTTCGCCCTCGCCTTCTCTTCAACACCAAGAGTGCCAATGAGATCAGTAACACTGAACTCCTGCCTCTTGTGTTTTAGAGAAGTAGCAAAATCCGACCAAGAAGGTGGTAACTTGGCGATAATACCGCCAGCCACAAACTTGTCCGGTAACTCGCACTTATTGTTCTCAAGCTCCTTTGCCAGCGCCTGAATCTCATGAGCTTGTTCTACTACAGAACGGTCATCGACCATCTTGTAGTCATAGAACTGCTCCATGACATACAGCTCACTGCCAGCATCGGAAACTCCGAACTTGGCCTCAAGTGCATTCCACATCTCTTTGCCCGTAGGCAAATGCATGTACACATCCACAATGTTATCTGCCAGTATGTTGACAAGTGCACCTCGAAACAAGTTATCCGCTATATTGAACTTACGTTCGTCCTCAGCAGATAGAGGCTCAGCGGGCTTGCCTTGTACAACATGAAAACATTCCATGGCAGTAAACCATAGGATCGCACGTGCACGCCATCTCTTAAAATTGGAACCATCAAACGGAGGGTGCGGTTTAAGTGACGCAGCAAAGCCAACTACCGAAAAAGACCTATCAAGTTTTTGGATTGTTGGAAATCTAGTCAATTTTCGGCATATTTTAATCCAGAAATTCAGCATATAAAACATGACATAAACATGCATGAGTGATCTATCAACGATGATGTATTCATATTCGCTAACGAACAAGCTAACAGCAACACCTATTAACATATTCATAGCGCACAGAAACAAATACATCAAAGATGTGTTAAGATTATACCCTCGGGCGGGGCCAGTGTCGGTGACACCGGAGGCGCCGTTACCATCAGTCGACATGATGGCCTATTCGATGTAGTCGATCAAATCGTGATGCAGGACGAAGCTTGATGCAGGAAGATGTTCGCAGTGCAGTCCCGCGAACAGTTCACCACCAGGAAGTAGACGTCGCAGATTGAGTAGTCGCGCCGATGCGCTCCCCAAAAACTTGATCGCCCGCCTACCCGTGCAGGTACACAAACGGATGGAGTTCTGGAGGCCTACTCGCCCAGAAACTTGTGCGCGCAAGGTTCCGGACCGGAGATTGCAGAGAGCAGCAACAAAACAGAGGGAGAGAGAACTGTTGTTTCGTATGGAGAGGAGAGCCTTCTTATGCTGTTCTCTTGTAACAGCAAAAATGAAGAGACCAGAAACTGCCGCCATTAGTCACTAGTAACTGCGCACCCATTACTCGAAAGTAACCGCAGCCATAATCCACTAGTAACTGCACCGTTACTGCCAGCGAGTCAGTGCGTTTCGATTTTCGAATAGATAAAGAAAAACGTGCCCGCACCCGACACGCCTGCGCGCGTACGTACGTACGCACGCACACGCACGGCACGGCACGGCACGGCTCGGCGTGGCGTGGCGTGGCGAGGCGAGGCGAGCGAGCGAGCGCGCGCGCGCGTGTTGGCTCTCTTCAATTTCACAAGGGGGTTACCTCGTTCCACCTTTTAAAGTGGTATAACTCCCATTGAATTCTCCATATGGGACTAAACAATTTTCCACCTAGCATTAGTTGTGGGCCTAGGAATTCCATTTGATTAATTGCTAAATTAAAATGGGCCAATCCCAATTAATCCAACACCAGCTCCCTGCTTCTGGTAAGCTCCTGTGCCCTACTAGCTGGCTCAGCTTTCGGTCGCCTTCAACTCAACCTCTAGCCTCCTTAGCTTGGCCCTAACCTCCAGCGCTGCCCTGCAGCTCCACTCGGCAAGGCCCCTTACCCTCGCGCTCCTGCCGCCATGGACGCCATGGCTTTTCCAGTGAGCTCCGATTCAATTGCTCCCTCCAAGAGCACCCTTACCTCTCCCACTCCCTCAACCCATAATTTGGCCTGTACTTCCATAGGGCGCCACCAGCACAATGAGCTCCCTGCGTTGCCGCTGGCTCACATCGTTGACCCGCCTCTGTCTTCCCCGCACTGTCCGTCTACTCCGGTACGTTCCCGTCACCACTTAGATGCTTATGGTCACCTCTTTTCTCCCTTCTTCCTCTCTAGCGTCGTCACCTTCTGCCTTCCCCATCCCCAGCTGCCATGCACTGCTGCCAGCCCCCGTTGCTGCTCACTCAGCCGCAACACCACCACCATTGAGTCTGCCTCGCCGCCTCCACCCCATTTTGGCCATCACTTGAACCCCTTAGCCCTCCTCTGCCCTCGGCGAGCTTGTCCTGAGCATAGCCATGACCACCACTCGTGGAGAGAGAGAGAGAGAGAGAGAGAGAGAGCAAGCAGGAGGAAAGAAGCAAAGGAAGAAGAGGGATAGAGGCTGACAATCGGGACCCCCACATCTTTTTAAATTTACTTGCTACTTCTACTGAGTGGGTTGCTATATCAACCGAAAACATGTTATGTGGATGCCAATGTGGCGAAAACTACCGATCAAACCAGTCTAGGGATGAAAAGTGAACGGTTTTAAGAGTTTGGGTGTATGGAATATCTGGTTTTGTAGTTGAAGTCAAATTTTAGAGCAGCGTAAAAGTTCAGAAGGTAAAGTAGACTTACTCCTAATGCGTGCTTGCCGCGTTTTGCATACCACCATGCCTGCGGGGCTAGTTCAGTCCATCCATAGTATGCGGCTGTGCGCTACATCTTGACTAGCTCTTCATTATATTTGATGTTAATCTCAGCCGTTGCTGTGCTTCGATCAACGGTCATCCAACATAGTTTTAACTTTTGTTTGGAGACTAGGAAAGTGTTTGCTATGTGAAGGATGTTAACAACTTGTTCAATTAACAGCTTCTTGGCAAATACTACTATCACCAACACTGTAATCATCTTATAGCAGAGTACTAAGGTATAAAATATGAAGAAAATTCAAGTAAGCAGATCTGTTTTCCTTATGACCTTTCTACTAGAATAAAAACTGAAAATTTCTTTCTTTCTCTTTTCCATGTACTAATTTACGAGTTTTTGGAAACTCTGCTTTCTTGTGTGTTTGGAAATGTTTATCACTGTTTTAAGAGCAAGAGTAGGTTATATGGCACATGAAACACACTTCCACATTATTGTTATTCATTTGAGCTCAAGTTACAACATCAAAGTGCTTGCATACAGAGAAGTACAGTACACCACTTTCTGAAAGCAAGGCCGCTGTCGCCATACACCGGAGTCAGGCACGGACACAGCATAAAAATGAGTGATGGCATCAGCATACAAGAAAGTAACAAGCATACACTAGCAAATATCACTTTAAATATCTATATATAGTTATTGATGGACCAAGTGAAGACATAAATAGTTAGACATTTAGCCACTTCAGAGAAAACTGAAATTTAAGTGGAGGTCTGACCCCTACTCGGCCATCTTTGGGTCCTAACAGTAGTCTAGTTGTGTTGTAAACTGAGGGTGCCTTTGGTTGAGCTTTTGGGAGTTGCTTTTGCTTCCAAAAAGCCAAAAGCCAACCAAAGGGGTGGAAATCAGAAGTTGCTTTTTCAGAAGCAGTTACTTTTGGGTAGTACAGTTCTGAAAGCACCTTGGACCCTGCTTTTGGCTTTTGGCTTTCTGCTTTTTGAAATGGTGAAAATAGAGAGCTGTTTCACAGTTGTTTCAAGGAAAATAGAGATAGGAGGTAAGTTTTATACTTGTTTGAACCAAACAGATTACAGCTTTTCCACAGCCCACAACCTACAGCAGCTTTTCCACAGCCCACAGCTCACAGCAGCTTTTTCAAAAGCCACAGCTCAACCAAACACACCCTGACTCTGAATCACTGATTACTAGCCCAAGGCCTGAAGAACGATGGACGGAGACGAGCAGCACCCTGGGAGGTGTCCGTGAGGTGCTCGGGATCGTTCTCAAAAGGAATATGTCGTACCAGCAACTACATGCGGTCAATTGTGTTAAGCAAAAGAAGCAGCTAGTATGTCACACAATGCCATTTCGACAAGAGATATATGGTTAAAAGAAGTGGTCAGTGATCCAATTTAAATCTTTTGCTGTGAAAATGAGATTATAAATTATCTATGTGAGAATGAGACTATAAATCATCTCTTCTTTGATTGTGCGGCTGCTAAGTATACATGAAGTATTATTGGATTATTTCTAGGAGTCAATGTAGACCTGGTTCTTTTGACCAATACCTGTGATGGACCAGTCATTATCTATCTAGTAAATCAAGTTTTCATATGGCTAGTTTGTTGGTTGTATGCTAGGCTATGTGGAAACTAAGGAACAAAGCAGGTTTTGAAAAGAAATTGATTAGATCTCCAACTGAGATCATATGTTATATACGCACCATACTAAAATTTTGGGCAGGATTTCACAAGGAAGAGGAGAAAAAAGGTTTTAGTGGCCGGCACCAATATGCTATAGATTAAAGCTCTCAGCATACATACTGCTGGAACAGTGGCTGTCCAAAGGAATGGCAGGCAGGATGAAGGTCTGCTACACATTCAAGGGGATAGAGTCCCGTTGGAGTAGTTGAAGATTGGGAGCAAATGAAGATGACAAAATACACACACAAAAAAGAACTTAAATCCAAAGAGAAAATATGGAGAGGAAAATGGAAAACGTTGATAGAAATGTTCTGTTGATACGGATGTAATAGGGACTTCTAAAACATATCATAGTCGTAGCTTGGGTTTCGTTTTGCGTCTTCTTCAGTCGAGTTATTTTCGGATAGCTTGTTGCTCTTCTGAAAGTAACAATTGAATGATAAGCTTCTTTTTTTTTTCCTGATTTGTAATAATACTGGAGGTATTCACTCCGTTATCTAGTGGTAATAGTTCTGGCCCCACTTATTTCGACTTAAATTTCTGGCTTATATTTTACTATTCGTAAATTTCATTTTTTTCTGACTTTTTTTAGCCTTTTTGCCGGTTCTTTTTCTCCGTATTCATTTGCATTGTCCGTGATGGGCTAACATGTTTTTTCTATTTTTATTTTTTTAATTTAGTTATGTCAAATAAGTTATCGTCAGCTACAGTGTAATTTCAGCTAGTTACAATGTAATTTCAGCCATAAGCCAGTTTATTTCAACCCAACCGAGTGGCACCAAAATATGGGTGAACCTATTTGAAAAAAAATCATAGATTAATCAGGGCAACTTGTTCAGTTGAAGATGAGATGGACATGAACCAGACTGCGACAATACTATTCATTCCAGTTTCCAGCTCAAAAGATACAAATACATCGAAGAGCTTGCGTGCAGAGAAGTATACAGTACACTTTCTGCCAGCATGAATCGCTACTTCATTTTACTTCTTTCAACATACACGGTAGAGTTCATTAATTTAATGTATACTAATCGATTTCTCAAGGCCTGAAAAATGCCGGACGTGGACGAGCAGCACCCTGGAAGGAGGTGTTCTTGAGGTGCGGAGGGGCGCTCTCGAAGGAGTGCTTCCTGGCCAGCGACAGATCGTCTTGTCGGCGACGATGAAGTACGCCATAGGTCACACAAGATTGTACAGATGGATGCAACAAAACGTTCTCGATCGCCTGAAGAAGCGAGATGTGTGTATGGTCGCATAAATCGTAGTGATACCAGTGGAGATGATGAGGGCTTGTCCGGTGGGGTTCAGGTTTGCCTTTGCCCATGGCAGCATCCTCACGCTCGCCAACTGAATCACACAGCAAGAATATGTAAGTGAGATGTCTGCATCCATTTGCTCGCGTGAACCTGAATGCCACTCTCAATGGACTAATGGCCTGCAACTCACAGTGGGGATTGCAGCTGCGACAGTGGCTACCGCCGCCGCTTTGTCTCCCACCATGGTCGCCTCTGCAGTTTGAATTTGACGACAGAAACATAAGAACAGTTCGGCACGGACAAAACAAAATCAAACTGTAATGCTGTGAGACCATGTGGAGGTCACCCTATGGTTATGATGAATAATTAACTTTTGGATTAGAGTATATACGAAAGTTGAGTTTGGTTTTTGAGGATTTTGCAAAAGATCGCTTTCTAGCCGACGACTTTGTAGTTTACGAGTTCATCTGACTGCAAGTACTGGAGTATTCGCTATTTACGACTTTGTGGTCGGACGGTCTAATCGGCAGAACGACCACGGAGTGGTCGAATGCTTCAGTGCTTGAACGACCATGTGTGATCAATAGTCGTAGCTTGGTGATTGATGGTCGTAGCTTACTGCCTGGTCATAATCGGTAGTCGTAAGCTGTGGTGTTCGGTAGTCGTAAGCCGTAGCGATCGATAGTCATAGCAATTGTGAGTGGTGGTCATAGCGATCTGTTGTGGTAATTTGTAGCATGTGTGATCAGTGGTCGTAGCGATCGGTTGTGGTAGTCATAGGCCCTGTTTGTTTAGGCTTAGACTTTTTGACTTATAGCTTAAAGCCAGCTTTTTGGCTTAAGCAGCTTAAAAGCAGTTAGCTTTTAAGCCAAGTTAGACTATTTGGTATCCTAACTTTTTGATAGGTTGAATGGTGTGGCTTATTACCAGAAAGTATGAAATGCCCTTGTTATATATATTGTTGCACTCAAGAGGAGGCCAGCGGGGTCACCGGAGGACGGCAGATTTGTCGGAGGATGGCAGACAAGGCCGGCGGGGTCGCGGGTCGCCGGTCGCTGGCGGGGTTTGTCGGAGGACAACGGATGAGGCCAGCAGGGTCACGGGTCGCCGGTGGGATTTGTCGGAGGCCGGCGGGGTCGCGGGTCGTCGGTCGCTGGCGGGGTTTGTCGGGGGACGGCGGATGAGGCCAGCGAAGTCGCGGGTCGCCGGCGGGATTTGTCAGAGGACGGCGGATGAGGCCAGCGGGGTCTCGGGTCGCGGGATGACGGTGGTGTCGTAGGTTGTCGGCGCCGCAACCCTAATCACACAATTCGGTTTGGGAGGGGATCGGGAGAGGTCTGCCAAACGGGATCGGGAGAGAACGGCCAACGGTTTATATACCAATGGCATTTGTGTGTAAATCTTTCGAAGTTCAGTGGCAAAATGTTATTTCTATTCCGCAAAAGCCAAAAAAAGCTCCTTTCAACTGGCTTTTAGCTTTTAGTTATACATTGGCTTTTGGCTTTTTAAAAGCCCAGTACAAAAGCCAGCCGTTTGTTTAGGCTTAGGCTTTTTTGCTTATAAGCCACTGAAAAAGCCAAAACAAACAGGGCCATAACCTGTGTGATCGATAGTCGTAGTGATCTGTGTGGTAGTCGTAGCCTGTGTCTTCGATGGTCGTAGACTTCTGGTAGGTACTCGTTGGCTTCAAGTGCTTTATTTCTTGAGCATCCGACTATTCGTGTCAGTCTAGCAGGCGACCAAACTGGTTTTCCTCGGTGGTCTGAGGTTGTTCTCTGGAATTCTTGGGTTCTGATCATGGTTTGACCTAGGTGTTGTTGCTAATGTGCACATGGGTTTATTGCTTGGTTCTAGGATTAGAATCAGTAATTTGGGTGCATACTTTTTACATTATGCATTGTATAAATAAATTGTGCAAATTGATGATCTTTGTTTATTGCGCGTGCTATGTGACGGTTTGTTTATTGGTGTTGGATGCAAGACTTTGGAGCTAGGTTATGGTGAGACGTAAGAGGACTGGGACTAGGCATAGAGACATGTTGAGGTCTAGAACGATCAGGGAGACGTCGAAGATAACTGAGGGTTTGCAGGGTGGTTGCAAGTCGAGACGACGAGGAACCAGAGCGGGAGCTACCGGTGGTGGACATGTTGGGCAACGACGAGGTGGACCAGGACTAGGCTCAGGGAGGAGTCGAGGTCCAGATGGTCGAGGATGCCGGGTGCCGTCATGCGCGAGGTGAAGCACGTGGTGCGTCAAATGACTTAGGTCGTTTATAAGCGAGGACGGTTCGATGAGATTCAGACACGTGAAAGGCTTGACGATAAGTCATTGGGCCACATGAAAGATGGTGAAGCACGAACAATGCTTCGTGGCAAAGGAAGCGGGAAACTTCGAGGAAGGTGGTAGAGAGGCATTTTGGTAAATTGCCCAATACCGGAAAAGTGGCGGTGTGTGAAACTGCGGCGTTGGCCTAAGTGGTTTAGGTCATGTATGTGCTGAAAATGTGAAGTGGATCAAGTGTTGATTCACTAATGGGTTAATGGATGCAAACTGTTTTGAGAAGCGTGCATGAGTAAAACCCGGTGTTAGACGGGGCTAACGGGTTATCCCCGGTTTGGCCTAATGGGTGGATCCATTAGGTTTTGGTTTAAGTTGTGAGCCTATAAAAGAGGAGGAGAGGCAAGAGCTAGAGTTGGAGAAGGTTGGCTAGGCTTTATGATAGCTAGCTCTTCCTCTCTCTCATGGGAGTTAGGTTAGAGAGTGGGTGTGTGCTCTAGTTTTAGAGCTCTGTCCTCCTGAGTGGAATGGCTATAAAACCAATCATCTCAAGTGAGCAATATATCAATCTTTGATCTACCTTTTGTGTATCATTTGTCTGATTGAGCTTGCTTTGTTTTGGTTTGGTTCTTCTTCTGTTCTTTTCGGTTCTATTCTTCGGTTAAGTTTTTTCCTGTCTTGATCTGAGAAGTTGTTCTTGTTTGATCTTGTTGATGATCTGACTTACTGTATTTTGTGGGATCGTACTCAAAACCATCTTGGCTATTCTCTTCCCACGAGGATAGTCTGTTTATCTTTTCGATCTCAGGTCTCTGTTTTGTGTGCCCTCGATCAATCGCAAAAAGGTCTTAACTTTGTTACTGAGTTTTCAATCCAAGATTGGATCAACCTCTTGAGACCTTAAGCAATTTGCGTCCAAAGTTTCACGGCCATTTGATCTTTTAATCAAAAAATATATGGATTTTAGATCTTACAGTCATGTGATTGCTCTATTCTTTCGAATCATTTTCGATTGCATCTAATTTGGACCATGGTCAAGTTTCAGATCGTATCACATCTGATCTCGACCGCTCAATGATTTTAGATCTAGTGGTCGTGCGCCTCCTCTGATACTTCTAATCGTTTATGACCGCATCTATTTTTGATCGCTCAATAGTCTTAGATCGTGTGGTCATGTGCCTCTTTTGATTCTTTTAGTCAATTGAAAGTTCTGCTAATTTTGGTTCTCACGACAACTCTATTCTTATGGGAGAAACGGTAGAACCGCAAGCCTTGTAGTGGTAGTACTAGAGTCCTTGTTCTTTGACCACTTTGGTTTTTAATCATTCATTGGTCGTCAACCTCACTGATCGAACTTTGGTTTGGTTCGACCACCTTGGTTTTGATCGCTCAATGGTCATAGATCACTCTGGTCATATTCTGAACTGTTACGACCACACACTGGCTTTCGACCACAATATTTTCTGACCGCACTCTGGGCACCAACTATGGACATGTCGACCATTCAGTGGTCTTGAACCACATAGGTTATGATCTTATTAGTCTTTGACCATGTTGGTTTTTGACTACTCATTGGTCCTCGATCACGCTGATCTCTCGACCACATGCTGGTCATCGACCATGTCGGTCTTCGACAACATTGGTTTCAACCATGCTGATTACAACCACGTTGGTTTCGACCACGCTGGCTATGACCATGCTGGTTATGACTACGCTAATTTCGACCACGCTGGTTACGACCACGTTGGTTTTGACCATAGTGGGTTCGATCACATTGAACTTCCAACCAGTAGTCGAATTTTGACCACGTTGTCAGCCTTTCGACCACATTGTTTTCTCTACTGACTGGTTGTGTTCAGTTTGGCTCTCCATTATTTTCCAACCAGTAGTTGTAACTTGACCACACAGTATACCGAACAGGTCATTCTCGGCTCTATCTTCCTTTGTTTTTCAAGCAAATCTCTTATTCTAATTTTCATAGCTTTGTAGCTATCGAGTAAAGAATTGGTGAATATTTAAGGGAAAATTTTAAGACATCATTCACCCCCTCTGTTGCTTATTTGATCCTACAAATCAAAGAAGAGCATTGGTATGAAGAATCGATCATCACCTCTTGAGCAGCGCTTTGCCACGGTGAGCCTCTGGTCCAGGTAGGCACGAGTCACGGTGGACATCTTGATTGAGATGGGTCTGAGTCTGAAGTTGCTAACCGATCGAACGAGGGGTGAGTAGAGAAATATGTGTGCTAGGATCAGTAGTGAGATGAGATGGGCTAGAAATGCATGGGGCTCTGGATTTATAAGCAACAAGAAGCGGATGATCGGTGGACTGAAAGGTTGGAAGACAATAAGGTGGGAAGTAGCAGACCAATCGAAGCGAATACGGACGGATATCGTTTATTCTATTTTTTTTTCTCAGAGTCAGAGTCGAACACGGATAATGCCGAATATCCATTTCTCCATTCCGTATTTGTTCCATAATCTTTCGGATGGTCAGTCGGGTGAAAATTATCTGTTTCTTTGCACAAGACATTGGACAGTATGGTACAATCAGAGCGAACATTGAGAAATTAATTACTGAGATGTTGAAGGAAGAACACTCAGCACTCCCGCATGTTTAAATGTGATAATTTGCCTATATGTTATTTTGTTCCTAGATGAAGTCACAACAGACTTACTCATATCACTTAACATACAGATATATACGGACGGATATCACTTATCCCGTATCATATTCTATATTTTTTCCTCGGAGTCGGAGTCGAATACAAATAGTACCGGATACCCAACTACTCCTTCTATATTCGTTCTATAAACCTTCAGTCGATTTGACAGACGAAAACTATCAGCTCTATTTGTATCCCTAGTTTTCAGTTCTTCAGGTGAAATGAAACCCACGGGTGGGGCGGAAAGGGGAGGTTGGTGAATTGACTGTTCTCGCGTCGGTCTTTTTCTCAAGTCCTATACTCCTATCCAGACTGCTGTAGCACATGTGTTCGGTTGTCCAATCCCCATTTAATGGCCCAGAACAATAATGCATCAGGGAAAAAAATCTTGGCCCTATCTTTTTCTTTAACCAGCCAAATTATGTGCGCAATTTTACGGATACAACTATTAACTTCTGATTGAAGAAAGCAGAAATTAATATAAACATCGGACTTTCTAAACAGTTTCTTTACTCCTCTCGCTTCTGTCTCGCTCTGTAGATAAGACAGTGAATCACGGACTTATCATGCATATTACTCCTCTTGCTCTTATCTCACACACGTATATTTTCCACACTTTCTTCACCGCTCGTTTTCTTTTTTTTAAAATCACTTCTTTCAATTACTAATATTTATTTTCCGCTAAAAATCATCGGCTGCAACTAAAATCTATTCTTATCTTTCTCAACACAAGTTTTGCATGGAGGAGATTGAGAACGATCCTTACCTTTCTCTTCACAAGTCTTATCATTCACTCTCTTTTTCTCATTACAAATTTCTGCAAATACAGATTGAGAAGATTTTAGATATTCGTGATTGTTTGTCGTGTGTAATTGAGCATGTATTTCTCTGAGAGAGATGAAGGCCCATTTATCACAGCTCTAGCTCCGAGATCTATACTGGATCTGTAGTTTGTTGACTAAATTAAAATGATTTAAATATTTTTATTTAATATATAATATAAATGAAATGAGTCATGTAAATGCACTTAACATGTCTGCAACTCTAGATCCAGAATTTCCTAGAGCTACAGATGATCAGCTCTAGAAAATCTACAGATTTCTTAAAGTTAGAGCTCTACCAAACGGGGCCGAAGAGTTAGCTGTGTGTGAGAGAGGAGAGCACGTACAGAGGGAGGAAGGGGCGTACGGGTGGTGTGTTTCCTCGATATGTTCCGTGCATATACTATTTTCCTTGTTTTCTTTAAGCAAGGACTGTTCCTTCTTTTAGTTTTAAATTATAGAACAACATATATCTCTAAGCACTAATATAACGTCCAGTGACCATGATAGTTTGGCTTTAATTAATAATTAGGTCCTGTCAAATTAAAAGCCAAATGTTTTTTTTAAGAATTTCTAATATATTTTCTTTTTAAGAACATACAATAGCTGCTATAGTTCAGATTTAAGTAGAATCCGCCTAAATAAAGGGTCCGATGTTTTTTAGAATTTCTAAAATATTTATATTTTTTCTTAGCGGTTGTAAAAAGGAATGTTATAAGTTTTTATTATATAATAGATAACACATGATAACACGGGCAGGATGTCTTAGGGTCTACCGAATTAAAAACCCATTGATTAAGGGGTAGATGATTATGTTCTACTGAATTAAGGATCATGTTTTTTAGAATTTTAGCATATTTCTATGTTTTCTTAGCAACTTTAAAACATTTGTCACATACTTTTATTACATGATAATAGAAGGATGTGCACAGTTCCAATTTCCTTTTTATGCTGTATCGGACAGCCAAGCCCGTATACGTGTGCAGTCGTTGCACCGCTACAATAATACTACGTAGATCATGTAGGCCATATTACGGAGTTGGAGTGAAAAACTTTTGACAGTAAGGCCCCGTTTGGCACAGCTCCATCACCGGCTCCTGGAGCTGTTTGGAGCCGTTTTGTGCCAAACGGGGTACAACAAAATAACTCCACCCAAGGAGTCTCTTAAAACCTGCTGAGACAAAAGTAGCTCCTTGGGTGAAGCTGATAAAAGTAGCTTCACCCAGTTTCACTTGTGAAGTAAAAAAAAACAGCTCCACTTGTGAAGTGGAGCCGTGCCAAACGGGACCTAAAAATGACCCTGCAATTAAGCGAAAGTGATTATCCGTAATCGTGGCACGTGTCATTGGCCATCCCTTTATCCAAAGTACGGCACTGGAGATGAACCGGTTTGTCTGCCCAGCTCTGATTCTTTAACAATAAAAGAAAATTCCTTAGATGGCATAAATAACTATATAATTTCTTATATGTCATTTATTTTGAGGCTAGCATGTAGATCTGACCCACATATTAATGAGATATCAGTGGTATATAAGGAACATATGTAGTTATTTAGTGGCATCTAAGGACAATTTCTCTAATAAAAAATGTTTTTGTTATTTTTGCTGCGGTTGATGGTTTTTAGATCTGCTTTTCGAGACTGCGACGGACGTTGGAGACGGAGCGTGTCCCTCGAGCTTGAGCCGATCGGATCCAGTGCCTACGCGTCTTCCCCGAGCTTGAGCTGACAGGATCTGGTGCCTGCATGTCTTCCTTGAACTCGAGCCAGTCGGATATAGCGGCAGAGCACCTCCCCCGAGCTCGAGGCGGTCGGATCCAGCGGGCGCGTGTCTTCCTCGAGCTTGAGCTGATCGGATCCAATGGTAGAGCGCCTCCCTTGAGCTCGAGGGGACCAGATTCGGCGACTGAGTCCTCCCCGAGATCCTGGTGGCTAAGTTTGGTGGCGTCATCCTCTTCATCCCCACGACCACACGTGATTCTCATGCCTGCCCGGTAGTTCATGCCATGCCGCCCCGGGCCATCACATGTCGTGCCATGCCATGCCAGTTAGGTTTTAGGCTGACCCGAAAAAGCACGGCCCAACTCTAGCACCAATCTCAGTCTCGGAGGCGCCCACTATTTCCCATTTCCCATGGTGCATCTCCTCTCCCACGAAAGCCGCTCATATCTGGCCCGCAGAAAGCTGCCCGGGCCGAAAGAGAGATCGAACCTGAGAGCGCGTGGTTGCAGCAGTATTGGACGGACCCGATACTCCGGCTTAATGACTGAACAAGGTGGAAGCAAATTCCTCTGAAGAATCAAGAGAAGCAAATTCCTCTGAAGAAGCAAGACACGATCAAATTCCTCTGAGGATTCACGAGACAATCAAATTCCTCTGAAGATTCAAGAGACAATGAAACAGTCACACATACAGATGTTGATGGCATCCTCGGCTGCACATGTTCTAATGGATGCTGCTATCTTCTATGGTTGGTGCGTCAACTGCCGCTGCTGCTGAAGCCACCACTCCTTGGACGATGCTGGAGAGGCGATGCACGAGGTAAACTCCTTCTTGTTACGCACGTTGCCGCGGCGGAGCATGCGCGGCAAACGACGACGCTATCGCCCCGACAAGTAGGAGAGCATGAACGAGTCGCTCTGCACCGACGACGCGGCCTGCAGCTGCAGCCCGCCGCCGCCCGAGCCCCGGGGCGCCAGCCCGAACGGCCCGCCGCGCGCGTGGTCGAGCGACAGCAGGTCGACCATGACCATGTCCGACGGCGGCGGGGCCTCCACGGCCGCCGCGGAGCCGCCCCGCCCCTCCAGCATCTCCACCACGCGCGCCATGCTCGGCCGCCCCCCGGCCTTCTCCTGCGCGCACCACAGCGCCACGTGCACCGCCCTCCTCACCGCCGCCTCGTCCACTGCCGCCTCCCCGCCGGAACGGACGAGCCTCCTGTCCACGACCTCCATCACGCGGCCCTCCCGCGCCTTGTCCGCCGCGATCTTGGGGAGGTACGACCACTGCCGCGACCCGTCCGGGCCCGGCTCCGCCTGCAGGTTCCGCCGCCCGCCGACCATCTCCAGCAGCACCATCCCGTAGCTGTACACGTCGGACTTCTCCGTGATGCCGACGCCGAGGAGCCACTCCGGGGCCAGGTACCCCGTCGTGCCGCGCACCGTCGTCACCACCCGGCTCTGCTCCTTGCCCATCAGCTTCGACAGCCCGAAGTCCGACAGGAGCCCCCGGAACCGGTAGTCGAGGAGGATGTTCTCCGGCTTCAAGTCCAGGTGCAGCACCTTGGCGCGGCAGTCGTGGTGCAGGTAGGCCAGCGCCTTCGCGACGTCGACTGCGACCTGGTACCGCTGCGCCCACGGCAGGCACCGACGGTCGGCGCTGGCGTGCGGGAAGATCCACTTGTCCAGGGAGCCGTGCTCCATGTACTCGTAGACGAGGAAGCGGGGGCCGCGCGGGAGGAGGCAGAAGCCGAGGAGGCGCACCAGATTGACGTGCTGCACGCTCGCGATGGCCGACACCTCCGACTTGAACTCCTTGTCTGCGTGCCCCGCGCCGTCGATCCGCTTCACCGCCACGGCCGTGCCGTCGTCGAGGATGCCCTTGAACACCGTCCCCGACGAGCCCCGCCCGGCCACGCACTGGAAATTGTCCGTGGCCGCCGCGAGCGCCTCGAAGGAGAACTTGCTCGGCAGCCCGGCGACCTTGCGGAAGAAGCTGTACTCCACGCGCAGCTCCTCCCCGTCCAGCGACGACCGCCTCGCCATGCACTCGGCCCGCCTCCGCGCGCTCAGCGTGTGGTGCAGCAGCGTCGTGACGGTCGCCGCCAGGACGGACGATAAGATGACGGCGGTGGAGAGGTAGAACGGCCTCGACAGGTGGAAGTAGAGGTAGAGAGAGAGCTCGAGGGCCACAAGCACGGCGACGGCCGTGCCGGCGAGGATCTTGGCCTTCTTGCTCTCCATCGATCATGCCACCATCGCCCGGACGGCGACGTCGCTCTCTTGCACCGTCTCTCTGACCATGATCCGTTCTTGCACTTCGTCGTGTTCCGAGTTCTGACTCGATGCTTAGTAAATATACTCGAGAGGACACATGCTGAAATCTTCAGAGCGACAGCGACATTCAGCTAACATTTTGTGAATTCATCTTGTCTTGCGAGTAGTAACCCTCTGACGGTCTGACCTGATCAAAAAAGATAGGGTAGGTAGGAGAACAAGAACGGTTCAATCAAAAATGGATCAGATCATTAAATGCAATGCAAATAATATCTTGTCATCCCGAATTAGTCGTGAATTTCGTGTTCAGGGAAGAAACCATGAGCACTTACATGGTCAAGTGAAGGGAAGAGCTCAGTAATTCAACGCCTCGAGTGACATCAGTGTACAGTGAGGTGTCTGGTGTAGGCGTCTGCAGTTTGGACAAATCCAAGGTTGATTGGTTGAAGGTTTCAACCATCAAGAACGTTAGCCACGTTAGCGTTTAGAAACTGAAGATTACAGAGAAGCTAAAACTGTTTCATCAAACTCGACAACTATAATTTCTCGGAGAGGAGATGGATCATTAAAATGTAGCCTTCATTTGCAGAAATACATTGAACAGACCAAGGCGTGGGCAATGTTCAGATAACAAATCATCCAGCAACAAAATGGCTCAGGTGGCCACTGAACAGGGAATCATGACAAACAAGCTTACACATCTCTGCTTTATGGCCAATTCTCTGGGAGGCAAAGCCCCTGCTGTTCCAAGTCCTGAGAGTTGAGAACAGAAAACTGGTTGACATGGATATGGAACTCTATAAGCAAAACAGCTGAAGTTTTCCCATAGATTCAAAGCATTTCGGGGGAAAAAAGGCATCGGCACCACTGTTTCATTATTAGAGACGCTCTCTCCAACCTTAATGATGGTGGTGGTGGTCGTCGTCATGTCCATCAGGGTTTCCTCCTCCTATCACCTCAAGCTGTGAAAATGAAGTTGGAAGTTCATAGCTTAGCGAACATGGAGGCAACATATAACACGCTCGATTTAGCATCTTATGCTAAAATTGCTCTCAAAAGGCAAGCATCTTATGTCAAAAGCAGATACCAACATACCGTGAAATACTGAGCGCAGACCGGGCATTCATGCGGCTTGCCTTTCTCCAACAAAAACCACACATCGTCATGCTCATCCTCTGCAAAGAGCGAACCATTGAATTTTGATATTTAAGTCAATTAGATTGGTGCAATGGTGCTGAATTGATGAATATTTTCTAGATAAGAGGCAGGAGAGGACTGAATTTTGGAAAACTCTTTATTGCTGACAAAGGGGGGGATTTAGCATGCACAGGTAACATACCTCCACCACCAGGGCAGCCAACAACCCTTTTGTTGCAGTATGACTGAATGACAGCAGGAGCCTCCTATGGATGGAACAACATGGAAACACATTGGTTCAGTTGGACCACACAAGAGTGAAATGAACTAAACTGACACTGATGCAAAAGGTACATGTCAGAGTCCTTGGATCGCAAGGGATAGCGGTGGCTAACCAGATGGGGAAGCTTGCCCTGGCGGTGGCCAGGACCTCCCTTCTCCGACGTCGCCAGCGGGTATTAGGGCAGAGTAGAGGTAAGTAATAAACTCTAATATTATTTCTTGCTTGCTCAGAATCCTGAGATTACAACTATATATAAGAGGCTATTACAATCCCAACCGAATCCTATTGCTAGTTCTGAAACCGGACTCCTAATTGGAGTCTGAACCGGACTCCTATTTGGAGTCTTATGCGGCTAAGCCTAAATAGCAAACAAACTGCATTAAGAATTAAGTCTTGGGCCTACGCTTATAGACTATAACATCTCTCCCCTCCTAGCGAAACAGCTCGTCCTCGAGCTGAAATTGTGGATAACTGTCCTGGAACTGATGAATCGGGACCCAAGAGGCGTCGGCAACAGCAGTACCCTCCCATTGGACGAGAACATGATGTTGGCCTTGTCGGTTGGCTGATTTTAGGACCCTCAAGGGTGTAGGTAGAACACGTCCTTGCTGAAGTGGTGGTAATGGTGGTGGAGTGGAAGGTGGAGCACCCTGAAATTTCTTCAATAATCCAACATGAAAAACATCATGAATCTTCGCAGCTGGTGGCAATTCCAAACGATATGCAACTGTCCCAATACGGGCAAGAATCTTATAGGGGCCAAAATATTTGGGGCCCAATTTGCCACCCATGGAGACTCCGAGAGAAGCAGCTGGACGATGAAGGAGACGCAACCATACCAATTCTCCCACCTCAAAAGAAATGTCGCGATGGTGGCGGTCGTAGTGCTTCTTGGCATACTCTTGGGATTGAAGAAGACGTTCACGAATGTCCCTTAAAAACTGATCACGAGCCAACAAGGAGACTTCGACGGCTTGAACTGCAGCTTCCCCCTTTTCATAAGAGCGCAATGAAGGTGGATCCCGGCCGTAAACCACCTTGAAAGGGGTCTCCCGAAGTGCTGAATGGAAAGATGTGTTATAGCAATACTCGGCCCATGGGAGCCATTCCAGCCATTGACGAGGGCGATCGCCTGTTAGACAACGCAAATACATTGCAATCACCTTATTGACTGCTTCGGTTTGGCCGTCGGATTGCGGATGGTAAGCGGAACTGAGGTGAAGCCGAATGCCGGCTAGGCGAAATAGGTCTTGCCAGAAATTGCTCGTGAAAACCGGGTCTCGGTCACTGACAATTGAAGAAGGTATGCCGTGAAGACGCACAATTTCATCAAAGAAGACTCGAGCAACTGTTGTAGCTGAGTAAGGATGAGCCAATGGGATGAAGTGCGCGTATTTGGAGAAACGATCAATGACGGAAAGAATGACCGTTTTACCATGAACGCGCGGAAGTCCCTCGATGAAATCCATTGCAATATCAGACCATGGTTGTGTAGGAATATCCAGTGATTGGAGAAGGCCTGCTGGATGTAAATGCTCGACTTTGTTTCGTTGACACACCATGCAGTTCCTCACAAAGTCCTGAACCACTCTTTTAGCCGCTGGAATATAAAAGTCATGGCGCAGGCGGCACAAGGTTTTTTGAATGCCTTCATGGGCTGCATGCGCCGAAGTGAGGATGGACTGTAGGGATGGTGATGCTGTAGGCACATAGACCCGGCTGCCATGAAAAATCAAGCCATCTCTGACGGACCATGGAGCGCCCAGCTTGCCTTCCTCGATTTCAGATCGCAGCTGTGTTAAAACGGGGTCGGTTAAGACGGCATTTCGCAATTCTGGGAAGAGCGCAAAAGCTGGAGAGGAAATAGCCATGACACAGGTCGTGGAGTAGTCCCGGCGAGATAAAGCATCAGCAACTGTGTTGAGGCGTCCTGGCCGGAATTCTACCGTGAAGTCATACCCAAATAGTTTACTTGCCCAATGGTGTTGGGGAATTGTGGACAATCTCTGATCCAGCAAGTATTTGAGACTATAATGGTCTGTGCGGATCAGGAAATTGCGGCCCCATAAGTACGGTCTCCAATGACGGACAGCTTGGACGAGGCCGATCAATTCTCGCTCGTAAGCTGGTAGCTTGGTGTGGCGGGGAATGACGGGTCGGCTGAAAAAGGCAATGGGACCTAAGCCTTGATGGAGAACAGCCCCAACTCCGGTGCCGGACGCATCACATTCAACAATGAACTTTTGCACAAAATCTGGCATGTGAAGGACTGGGGCTGCTGTCAGAGCTGCTTTAAGGGCTTCAAAGGCTTGTTGAGCGGCGGGCGACCACCCAAATGCCTCTTTCTTCAAGAGGTTAGTAAGAGGAGTTGCTATTTTGCCGAAATCCTTGATGAATTTGCGATAGTATCCCGCAAGACCCAGGAATCCACGCAAAGCTTTGAGTGTCTTGGGTTGAGGCCAATCGGAGATTGCTTGTACTTTGGATTGATCCATGGCTACCCCGCCTTCTGAGATAACGTGGCCTAGATATGACACCGAAGATAGACCAAATGAACACTTTGTTTTTTTTAAGGAACAGCTCATGCTGACGAAGAAGCATCAAAACCATGCGGATGTGCTGTAAGTGTTCGGTCCAGGTGGGGCTATAGATCAATATGTCGTCGAAGAAAACCAGGACAAAGTTTCTCAAATAAGGCCGGAGAACCTCTTGCATCAATGCCTGGAATGTGGCCGGGGCGTTAGTCAACCCGAACGGCATCACCAAGAACTCAAAAAGGCCGTCATGAGTGCGGAATGCCGTCTTGAAAATGTCTTCGGGGTGCATACGGACTTGATGATAACCCGATCGAAGGTCGAGTTTAGTAAAAAACCGAGCACCCTGTAATTCGTCCAAAAGTTCGTCGACCACTGGAATTGGAAACTTGTCTTTGATCGTCAATTCGTTGAGGGCACGATAATCTACACAGAATCGCCATGTATTGTCGTGCTTCTTGACCAATAAGACTGGTGACGAAAAACTGGAATGACTGCGTCGAATAATGCCTCGAGTGAGCATATCGCTGCACTGGCGCTCCAGCTCGTCCTTCTGGTGATGCGGGTATCGATATGGCCGGACTGACATAGGCGAGGCTCCCGGTCGTAAGCGAATCCGATGATCCTGAGGTCGGGTTGGAGGTAGTCCAGTTGGTTCTGCAAAGAGGTCATTGAATTCATCTAGTAACGGCTGTAGCAGATCATGTCCTGTCTGCAGCAAGACTTGCATGGGGCGATTCTTGGAAAGGCCCTGCCATTGGATCCTGCGGCCTGCCAACCAAAACGCCATCGTCAAGTCATCAAAATCCCAAAGAATAGGACCTAGTGTCTTCAGCCAGTGGACCCCAAGAACCATATCAAAGCCGTCCAGCGGAATTGCATAAGCCGGAATGATGAATGGTGTCTGGTGAATCCGGAGCTGTAGGTTACTGCAGACTCCCGCGCAAGCCAGCTGATCACCGTTGGCGATCTTGACCTTCAGGCCGTGGCAAGCGTGCAGCTGCAGGGCAGCGGCCTGGACCACCCGCGCGCTCACGAAATTATGTGTTGATCCAGAGTCGACGAGGGCGACGAACTGCTGATCGCCAATGGTCACTGCAAGCTGCATGGTTCCCCCGGTGGAAACTCCCGTGACTGCATGGAGGGAGATCTCTGGGGTTGGGCCTTCGAGTTCTAGGGCGTGCAGCTCTGCCGATTCTTCCCCAATCTCACCATCTTCATTCATGTCAATATATGTGAGAAAAGGTTGCTTACAGCGGTGTCCTGGCTGGAATTTATCATCGCAATTGTAGCACAGCCCTTTTGCACGACGATCTGCCAGTTCTGTTGGTGTTAGACGTCGAAACGGCTTTGCAGGTCGATGTCCTGGTGTCGTGATCTGTGGTGCTACCTCCTGGCCCCGCCCTGATAATGGTGCTGATGTTATCGGTCGCTGTGGATGCCGGCCCGGCCTTGTGTGTGGTGTAAAATCTCCGGCGACCGGTTGTGCGCGCCGTTCGTAAGCCCAAGCCAAACTCATGGCCACCTGCAAGTTGCCTGGTTGCTGCAATTCCACATCTGTGCGGAGAGGCTCCATGAGACCGGCCGTGAATATCTGAACTTGTTGCTGCGGTAATAACCGATCGGCGCGGCAAAGGAGAGTCAAGAACTTGGTCTGATACTCATTCACGGAACCGGTCTGCTGCAATCGAGTCAATTCGCCCAATGGATTACTCCTGAATGGCGGTCCAAACCGCATGTGACAGAGTTCCTTGAGTTGTCCCCACGTCGGTTGGCCGTCGTCTCGTTCAAGCTGAAAGTACCATTCTTGGGCAATTCCGGTGAGGTGGTACGACGCAAGCCAGACTTTATCTCCTTCGTCGGTGCGTTGTCCGCGGAAGAACTGCTCACAGCGGTTTAACCATGGCAGGGGATCTGCTAGACCATCAAAGGTTGGAAAGTCCAATTTGTGGTAGCGTGGTGCGGTAGAGTATGAATTGGGGGCAGTGTGGTAGCGAGGAGGCATGGCGGTGTGCGGCGGAAAAGAGGGCTGGGGGTAAAATTGTGGCATGGCTGGTGGTTGGCGATTGCTGTGATGGTTGGCGGAATCTTCTTGGCTTGGGGCTGAAGCGGTTGGCGGCCCATAGCCGCTGGTGAAGGAGTCCGCCGGCGGGGCAGACGAGACGATGTGGGTAGATGGAAGAACTCCCGGTGGTATTGGCGGAAATCCTGGCGCCGAGGCGGGCAAAACGCCCGTGGATTCCAGTGCGGCGAACTTGGCGTCGGTGGTGATGCTGTGCTTTGTCAAATCCGCCAGCTTGGACTTGATCTCGATGTTCTGCTGCGCGATTCCGGTCATTTGCTCTTGCAGCGCTTTGAACATCGCCGTAACAGAGTTGACCTCCTCGCTGGATTCGGAACCAGGCATTGCTGATACCAAGTTGTCAGAGTCCTTGGATCGCAAGGGATAGCGGTGGCTAACCAGATGGGGAAGCTTGCCCTGGCGGTGGCCAGGACCTCCCTTCTCCGACGTCGCCAGCGGGTATTAGGGCAGAGTAGAGGTAAGTAATAAACTCTAATATTATTTCTTGCTTGCTCAGAATCCTGAGATTACAACTATATATAAGAGGCTATTACAATCCCAACCGAATCCTATTGCTAGTTCTGAAACCGGACTCCTAATTGGAGTCTGAACCGGACTCCTATTTGGAGTCTTATGCGGCTAAGCCTAAATAGCAAACAAACTGCATTAAGAATTAAGTCTTGGGCCTACGCTTATAGACTATAACAGTACAGATGAGCCAAATCACAGTTAAACATAACACTCCACTAAGTGATTCATCAACAGGCCAAAACAGAATGGAAGTAATGCCCATTAATGGGCTGATAACCTTATCAAATCCCGACTGATGTAAGTCGAGGGGAAAAGTTATGCAAAAATAGTATGGACAAACCAGTGTGATAAAAAAACAAAAGGGAATCAGCTAACAAACAACAATATGCAGGGACATCTAAGCAATGCATCATCCCAACTGAGGGTAATCTACCTCAGAGATATGAGGGGGAAAACCAATAACTTTTCAGAAAACTAGATTGAAACTATAATTCAACTTCCATATCAAAGTTACTATTATTGATCATGAATTAACCAACAGGTCCAACACTGTTGGTTAAACTATAATTCTCCGTAACAGCTAGATTCACATTGACAGGGAACAGACTCAAAAAAATATAATTAGCAGCGGTTTCCAAATAAAACTACATCGAAATATGCAAAAGAAAACCATAATATGAAATTGCACACCAACAACAAAAACAAAACTACTGAAAAACAGAACACGAATCAAAAGACAAATCAATTAAAAAAATTCAAAATCAAGATGCCTGCAAGTAGTAGAAATTCAATAGGTACACCAGAATTAGTGGCTGGAAATTCAGAATGTTACAACAGTCCCTAAATTTATTTTAACATTCCAAACAAAATTGATCTACTAAGCCAATACAAAAGAGAACAAAAATCCAATCTTTGCTAAGCAAGCACATACAACAAGATAAATAAAATAGCTATCTAGCAAATTCTAAATGCCAAAGTACAAAGTTTTCACAACCTAGAAGATTACAAGTGCACAGAAAAAAGAATAGTACATGGATAGCGAAGAATACAAGTTGGGATGCGGCCTATAACCTCAGTTGCCAGCTTGACCACCAATCAGTATGAACAATGGACACAAACATAACTGTCTAAGCTGAACTGAATTTATCAGAAAGAAGAATTTTACCTTGTATTTATGCGCACAAAACTTTCATAGCTCGATGAAAAGAACCAATGGCAGAACTCACACTCATCAGTAGTTGTGACATATTCACATGCAATAAACAAAATACTGGCTGTCCGGCTTTGACCGACCTGCTGTTTCCCAAGCATCCAAAAGACTAAACTAGTTCATCACTCTTCCCCCACTTCAATGTTTATTCCACAAACAAGTTTCTGACTTCATATCAGAGGACAAAATGCCATTCTAAAAGAGTGCGTTGCGTCCATAACAGCAAGTCTGAGGAGTACACATCAACATTTAAGCACACACTCCATCCTAAACAATCAATTCAACAGTCCAATTGCACACGGATCAAACAAACGATAACAGAGGATGTCAACTAGAAAGCGCTTACCTTGGTGCCAAAGGGCCCGACGGGCGCGTCCATATCAAACCACTTCTTCCCCTGAAAAGAGAAACGAACCAAACCCAACAAAATTATTCTTTTGACCAATAAATAAACCGAAACAAGAAACGAAGCCGAGGCGACCATATGGGGGGAGACCTGGATCTCGGCGTCGATCTCCTCGCGCCCGAGCCCCGTGGCGATCGGCATCACGTCCTCCACCCTCGTCCTCACCCGCGCCGCATCTGCGGAAACACAGCGCACCTATCAAATCGGGGGAGTACGGTTGGGGGGTTGGTTAGCGCTTGGGAGGGACGTTACCGAGGGTAGAGAAGAAGAGAGGGGATGGCGGCGCGCGGCGGATGCCAACCGCGGAGGCGGAGGCGGAGGCGGCGGCGGCTCCTGCGATCGCAGGGGAGCGGTGGTGGAGGAGGGAGGTGGCGCGCGGCGGATGCCAACAGAATTCTTTCAAAAAGAAGTGCATAGATTATAGAATAATAATGTATTGTTCTTTTTAGATAAAACTACTGTTTAATAGTAAAATGTAACGATTATTTCAGTTTGTATGTTGTGACTATTATTTAGACAATTACTTTGATAAGTGATCAATTTGCAAACTAAAAGTAGTTATTGTTCAAATGGTATATGATAATGATTTGATGAACCAAAGGAACACGTTTCGTTTTTTTTTTTACAGTTTGTTTTCCAGTTGGTTTATTTGTATTTTCAAGGCGATAGTTTGGCTTGTGTAATTTGTAGAACATCCAACCAACAAATGGATTGATGGACATGAAAGGCCCTGTTATTTTTAGCTTTTAAAAGTTTTTTAGTTTTTCTAAGTAACTAACTTTTAAACGAAGTATCTTTTCAAAATAGGATCCACTAGTTAATTGTAGTATATACTTTACCGATTTCATTTATATCGGTAAAAACCGTAGTGAGTTTCTGTTACTCTGTAATCTCTCGCACAAACAACATAAAAGTCACAAGTCACAACCAAAAGCCAAAAATTATAGCAAAAAAAGGCCCAAAATCTCCCTATCTCACTCCAAATACCATCATAAAACTATAGCGGCAGCCCATGGTTCTACCAAAAGACCACCACAGGCCTGAAAGGGTTTTAGCCTACTGTTTTAGGTTTCTAAGAGCATCTCCAAGAGATACTCTATATGGCTCTTAATATTTAAATTTTAGAGTTGAAGGGTAAGAAGTAGCTCCAACAGATTCCCAAATAGACTCCCAAAAATCGAACACACCCAAAAAATGGGCTCTCGCTCTCTACTTATAGAGGATGATCTAGACTCCCAATACTGTTTTTCTGGTTTAGGGTATCTGTTGGAGGGAATGATTATTTTGGGACCTTATATCGTGGGTAGGATCTGTAAAAAGAGATTTAGGGTGTGAATTTATTGGGCATCTCTTGGAGATGCTCTAAGTGAGGAGAGTAGTCATGTTACGAGTTTCACAGTCATATTGATTTTAATCACATTTATATTAGTAGTAACTAAGTACGATACTCGCCGGGCCAAAAGCTATTCCGATATATAAAAGAAAAAAGTGCTTACGAGTAAGGATAGGGAAAATAAGAGAAAAATTGTTAGAAAGGTAAAAATAAAAACATGTAATAAATACATAAAATATTTAAAAACAAGAAAGTAAAATGAAAATATGCCTTTTAACTCCATTGTATTATGAAGTTGAAAGACAGCACATTTGTTTGTACTTTGTATTGCTACTTAGCTAAGTAATTCAAGATTTGTGTGGACTCACATGCATTTATAACTAAAAGCGTGAAGCATACACTAAGATCACGTTTGATCGTTTTGGCTTTAGCTTTTAATTTCCGGCTTATTTTTCACTATTCATAAATTTCGTCTTTTTCAGAACTTTTGGTTTTTTGTTGAGCTTTTTTGCCGGTTCTTTTTTCCCCGTATTTGTTTGTATTATACGTAATAGGCTAACATATTTTTTTATATTTAATTATGCTAAATAAGGCTCTGTCAGCTACAGTATTTTTCAGCCAGCTACAATGCTTTTCAGCCATAAGCCACCAAAAAAAGCCCAAATGATCATCACCAGGGTTCTATTTTTAGCTTTTACTTAGAAAAGTCAGAAACCAGTATGAATACTTGTCTTATCTACTCCTCTCACTCCGAGGATAAGTCGGGAGTCACGAGCACATCACGTACTCCATTTCTCTCGCTCTCATTTTGTGTACATAGCTCTCTCTTATTTTTTGTACCACTTATTTATTCCTTCTAAAAATAACTTTCGTAATTTACTATTTATTTTTAATTAAAAACTATCAACAGAAACTACTACGGATACCTGTAAGAAAGTATGTAACGCACGCTTGAAATTGCATCACGAATGTGTTGGAAGGAGCGACGCTCTGTCCAGTGTGACTCGTGCATGCAACAGAGGATGGGACCCGTGAATTGTAGCGTTGCTTTTTCACGTTCATTGTGCACACGCTTTTTTTTTAATCACATCCATACAACATATAAACACCCACCCCCCACCCACACACACACACACACACACACACATATATATATATATATATATATATATATATATATATATATATATATATATATATATATATATATATATATATATATATATATATATATCATTATTCGTATGTACTTACACATGTAAGATTTATAGAAGACTGAATAAGCGGTACTTGACGGAGAAACAATGAAGTCACCACTGTCGTCTTGTTTGTAACGGACACGCCGTCTTTCACTAAAGAAAATCCTTTTAAATAAGATACGCAGAGCCAAATCTAAGATTTAAACACTAGTGAACTAAAGATACAATCATCTTCATTAGCCACCTAAACAAAGCTTGGTTCTCTCGTTATGCACACACTTGTAACAGCCCACACGAGAGAAACGGCCCATGATCACCCTAAATGCGTGAGATCGGGACAAGCAGTTGCATATATACACATCAATCAAAACTTCAAAATTTTGGTTAGGACTAATCCACGGTACAATCTCTAACTTCAAAATTTAACATCTACTTCGATCACGAAAATCAAAGCACAATCTGAGGTAGCCACCTTTAGGGGCCGCTTCAAACAGCTTAAAAACTTAAGCTTTTGGTTTCGTCTGTTGACTTTTGACTATAAATGTATTGTAATAGCTATTAGTTTTTTAGTCAAAAAATAATAAAAATAATAATAAAATGAGAAAAATTAAAAAAACACAGTTGTGTCTTTTGGGACAATGCAAACGAATAAGAAGAAAGGAAAAAAAAGAAAAAAACTAAAATTAAGAAATCGATATGTTCTAAGTAGTTTCTGGCTTCTGAAAGACGGAAGTTAGAAGCCAAAGTCAGTTAAAATCGCAGCTCCATAAACCCTAGAGAAGGTTAGCAGCCCTTCTCCCCGAAACACACTAGTGGGTTCTTTTGGGCTGTGACCTACAAACAGAGGAAGTGAATAATTATCTCTGCTTTTTAGAACTTGAAACCAAAACTAAAAGGAGAATAAAAATAATCTAAATTACCGGATGTAGATTATGACCGCAAGATGCTGGTCCGCTTGCCCATGCCCTACAAACGCTATGATCATCCGATCGCTCCCTTCAATCGCTCGCTACGACCGCCGACGCATGTAGTCATAATCTCCCTCCACTCGAAGACTTCAGCTGCTCGAATGCTTCAATCGCTCGAACGAGCACACGCCGGAGACATAAGACAAACGATGCTTAGAAAACACGTCGCCATTACCATCAAACTTTTCTTGGAATAGATCTGATCTATTATTTTTGTATCATGGATATAGTTACAAAGTGCCCTCACGCATCACCAACTCCCGTGTCGAAGCCTCCAGGACCGCATTTCGTGTAGCTTTTCCACACATCATCATGTGCTCTAGCGTGAGTCCGATCACCTCGCGTGGCATCTCGACCTCCTGGATCTCAGATTACCCCCTCCTAGTCCTGGTCCTCCTCGTCACCGACCGTAACTATCTTCACGCCTCTACGCATCATCCACCTTTGATCTTCATGTGCTCCAGCATGAGCCTGACCACCTCACGTGACATTCCAACTACCTAGGCCTCAGATTTCCCCCTTCTATTCTCGGTCCTCCTCGTCACCGACTATGATCATCTCTATACTCATCTGCACATGCAAAAACCAAAGAAACTTTCTCTCAGCACAAGTTCTCCACAACTTGATTGGCACCAGCACACGCACTCACATCACCCTTATCCATCCATAGACAAGAAATAACCATCCACGACCAACAACCAGGTCGTCCATGACCACAAACTCGATCACTTACTGTAAAGCAGCTCTAGACGACTCAGTATGACCATTAGTTCAACAAGTACTCGAAAACCACAAGTACTTGGGAAATACCATTGTTCCGCTCAAAACACTCAGAAATAACAAGCATCGCTGCCAATCAGAACCATTGAGTATCGACTACTAAGTATCGATCACATACCACAAGTCTTTGACAATCGATTGCAATACCTACGACAACCGATCACCCACCATTGAGTACTGAGTCCTTCCGACTATCGAGTACCACGACCACCTAACCAAGTACCAGCCAGTCATCCCATTGGTCTAACACGAGTACTCGAAGAAATCATTCTGCTAGGAACATTGATAAATCATGTGATGTTCTTTCTCATGGAACAACAAGGCTTCTTAAAAAGCTAGCACATAAGGCAACCGAATTTTGGGATTGACTCAGGCACATGCAGCTGGGAATAGCAGGGTGCAGATGACTTGACGCTGTCCCTTTGGCTGTGCTAGGAAGTAGGAACTAGGAAGCATGCAGCTTGGAGGCTGAAGCAGAAAAGGTAGTGAAATTTGGTTGCATCCTGAGTCTGAGATATTGCAGAGGTTTATGGGGCCGGTGAAGAGCCTCTGCTTGGATGGGGGTTGGGTTGTTTCTTTTCTTTTTATGAAGTGCAGTTGCTTATTCAATATGTCCATCGTTGATCCATCACCTAACTTTGTTTTTGCACAAACCAGCACCACCAATAAGGACACGTATCAGATAAATAGCATTTATCTTCAGTCACTAGTAGTTTATCCTCAAATCTGTTTCAACTAGATTAAGCAAAAGTTGAAATTTTATATTGTTCCTTAACTTTTACTTCGGCACTCAGTTAAATCTGTCACGCACTAGTAGAAGAACTGTCATTGAGATTTTATGTTCTTTTTAAGTAAGATGGTGGTTTTATGTAAGGTTTTACTATTATCTTTGTCTATTTGTACTTATACCAGGTAATATTCCTTTTTTAACCAAGGTTTAACAAGGACTCTGAACCTGCCACTGAACTGATGTCCTGTGATTTTTTGAGCCATAATTTCATATCACGTTGATGCTATATTCTGACAAAAAGGAATATTGCTATTAAAGCATCCACTAGGCCTATTGCTTTCCATGTCCTGCACTGAGGTATTTGATGCAATGCAATGTTCTTTCATCCATCATATATTCATATGTCAGCACAATTGCCCTGGCCTGCTTCCAGAATTCTTTCGAGCATATCAAGTGGTCCGCTTGTCTTCCCTTTGTCACCACAGATTAAAACAACGTTATTTGTTTTGAGATCTTCTATTATGTTGTTTGATGTGTACCAGGAGCAAGTTATGCTAAAATTGTTTTTTATCCCTTTTTTCATCCATTTGTCAGCAACTCTGAGGAAATTTCGGACCATATTCTACCCGATGAGGCGGAGAGTTGCTAAGACAGCATGATAGATACTTATCCCATACCACTTCATGTCATGCACGGTGAACTAGTGGTTATCTGCTTGAAGATGAACAGCTGGGATTTAATCATTGTCCTTGACTTTCTTCAAGGAAGTCAGCATCCAACTTCAAGTTCCGCAGCAAAGTCGCCTTTGATCCTTCAGAGCATGCAGACAAGAGTATGGGCTATCGATCTAACTTCTGCTTGAGAGAGAAAACCAGGAGAAGATGGAATGCCACATCTGCTTAGCTATGACACACCCAATAAGAAGACGCTTCCTACCACTTCAACGAGAAGACACTTCACGATCATTGGACAGTCATTCATGAACTTGCCCCAAGTTCGAAGCGAGCAAGAATAGATTCTCTGATAATCCTAGTGGTCTGGGCGATCTGAAAGGAAACGAATAGGTTACTGCGTGATCACGGACAATTTAACATCTTGGAGTTCGCCCTCCGCATCAAGCAAGAAGTCCATGTTTGGTCATATCTGTATTGATGTCTATGCTGCTCGACCTTAATTCTGAGCAGCTTGGACCAAGTTTCCCCCCCTTCTAAGGTTTCCCAGTAGTTCTTAGTTTATGATCGGTTGTAATCTTCTAATCTGAGCTTTCTACCTTGGCTCCATAGCCGGCTCTGTAATTACATATTCTTAAATCTTAATAAATGAAATACAGTTCTCTTGCGTTTTCGAGAAAAAAACTTCTGCCTGAAGCCACGGCAGTTTTTGTAAATGTTTACCCTTCAGAACAAGCTCAAATGATGCTGTTAGAATAGTCCTAAGTTTCCACGACTACTAATCATAGTTTCATCTTTCTGTTGTAACAGAATTCAGTCATTGTGCATCGAGCCATCGAGGCATGCCTGCAGGATTTTGTTTTTTGGGATCTTATTCAGAATCCATTCAATGCACAGGTGTTGTCTACAGGTTCAGAAATACAAGTGAGAATTTTGGGCAGAGATATAGGGTGGACTCTCGGAACTGGAATGCAATGCTTAGCAATCAGAAGCTCCAACCCTTCATGACAGTTTTAGTTCAGGACAGTGTTTGATCTGGCATAGCTTGCTGCAGTCTTAGTTTTCTCCGAAAGAAGATCACTAGTAAATTTCCAATTGAACTCTTTGATTCTCCTGGTGCTCTGCAACTGCAATGACGACGGCTTAGCTCCTGCAGCAGCAGAGGCAGTAAACATTGAATTCATGTGCAAAGACTAATTTGAGCTTAACTAACCAGTAATCTGACCAAATGGCCCGTTCATATTAACTTTTGCTGATGGTTTTTTATTTTAGCTTATAAACAATAACAACTTATAGAGAGCCGTACGGAGAAAGAAAAACTCTCATATGATTTTGGCCGATATAAATAAAGTCACTATAGTGTGTATTACAATTGATTAGTAGAACCTGCGTTAAAAAACATTCCATTTAAAAATTAGGTACTATAAAAAGGCTGTTTTTAGAAACCAATATGAATTTAGCCAAAAAACTAAACCCAGAGTTTTTTTTCCTCCGCCATGTACCTGTTGCTTATCCCTTGTCCAACACTGAATTAATCGATGTGATGTTGTTATCGCGTCCATCATAAGAAAGCATCGTCGTTTAGGCCTGATAGCCTTTTTCCTGATTCTTTCGAACATATCAAATGATCCTCGTGCAACCGTAGATGACTTTTAACTTTGCAGATCTTCTACAGTGCTGCTTGATATCTTTCTCGTGTGTTCATTCACTGCGCTGCCATGTTGGCGGAAAGTCTGGGTCAGATTCTTCAGAAAGCTGTGAACCGCGTAGAATAGCAGGAGAGATACCTCTGCTGCTCTGCTGATACCTCATACTACCCCTCATGTCATCTATGGTGAGCAAACTAATGGTTTCTGTTTCGTCTTCTTGAAGCTAAAAGGCTAAAAAAATATTATTGACGGTTTGTAGAAGGAAAAATGAGCTTCCAATTTGAAGCTACGCAAGAAAGTTGCTTTTGACACTTCGAAGAAGAACAGAGTTTCGGCCGGCTATCCATGCATGTAACTGAATTTTCACAGCCATGATGCCTTTCGCAATTTGCAAACACTTGCAGTTCAGAACACTTGCAGTTCAGAACGAGCTTCGAGGACGTTGTCATTTATCTCCACAACCCCTTATTTTATTCATCTATCTGTTCTAACAGTATTCATTCCTTTTCCCTGACGAGACAATCGATACTTAATAGCATTGATAAGGTAAATTACTTTTTCTTAAGTATATATTTGTGAACCATCGGGTCAAAATCAGAATCAAACACACATTTCAAAACTAATCCAGAAGCCACCTCACGCGCTCCGGCCGCACCGGCGAGTTCTTCTCGGACTAGAACTGCTCTGTTGTAGCAGAATTCAGCCATTGTGAATCAGCACATGGCTGCAGACACTTTTGTCTTGTTCTAAATCCAGGCATTACTTGTGACGACCCGTATTTTTACCGTGAGGTAAAAACATTAGTTAATGGATTATTATTCATTTTAGCTGATAAAACAACACTCTAACAAATAATAAACCTATCAGAGTGTTACAACAGAACAATAATTAGAGACAATACGATATTACAAGAATATAGTCACGCAGGGCTAAAGTTTATTACAAAGCCACGAGAGCTCGACTAATACAATATTTAGAAATAAAAATGTTCTAGCTACTGTCTATCCAAAACGATGATAATATAACCACACCCTATTGCCATCAGGTTCACCAGGAACAATTATGAAGAATTTCAGATTATTAATTTAGAAAACTACTTAATACTCGTATAGTGGCATCAGACCATCACTGGTTTCCGTAACCTCCAGTCCAAGAAACAGACTTGAATTCATGATTTATATAACATTGCACAGGCTTGTACCACTTTACTCATAGTTACTTTGATCCTTGTTGCGAGTGGTTCTTCGTATTTCTTTAGATACGATGCCCAGATCAGAGTACATAACTTTTACATCTATCTCAATATATTATATCTCCACCCAGCTACTATCATCGGCAGCCTGGGGTGGTATCTGACCCTTCCTCAGACCCACCGAAAGCCTCATAACTGGTGGTTGGGCCGGTTCGTTCACTCATACCCAACACTCAACTGCGTAATATATCACCTTTGCGTACCTCTCTTCTGGTATTTGATCAGTCCTAAGTTCTTGCGATCCGCATCCTCACTTCTGGCCTACTTATTAGTTCTGGGTTCTTGCGGCTGTGGATCCCCCACTCTTGGTTCTGGTCCGGATCTGGGTTCCTCCCCTAATTAATACTTACCCATGTGAAGAATATAATAACTTTGATAGAGCTACTGATTCTGTCCGTGTATATATATATATATATATATATATATATATATATATATATATATATATATATATATGGGACGATGGTTGATACGATTAATATGGTTTATTACACAAGTGAAGTCTAATTAACTTTATATTTTATCACTATGCAGAAGATCACATACCCGCCCTTTTATCTCCTGCCCTGGGACCCTCACTATGCAGAAGTTTGGGTCTCTTGACAGCATTAATTTGATTTTTATAATTATAAGTATTTAGTAACGGAGTTTTATAAGTTAATATAAGTAGTAAAATTATATAGGTATTTAATTACGCAACAAAGTGATTTCAACTACAACAGACCAATTTAATCGGTACATAATAAATACACTCAGTTCTTTTTTTCCACGTACAACCTGTTAATAACGTTTCACAGCTTAATACAATTAGCGAAGTTTCACAAATCAACTTAATATATAATTTGAAATGCTCGGTTAACGATTTGCAAATATAGATTTTCTGCTACTCGCTAAATCTTTTCTTTCCCCTTTTCTAATTTTCTTCTTCTCTTTTCTCTCCCTTCTAACGGCGGCTTGGCCCGCCCGGCCGGCTTGCCTCACCCGGTCTCTGCCTCCTCCCTATGCCGCGCCGCGCCGCCCCGCGGCTTCGACTCCTCCAGCGCCTCCCCCAAGTCCTACCTGCGCCTCCGCGTCGCCCCCAGGGATCTGCCTGCCGCGGCGCCCTAGGCCCCGCCTCTTGGTCTGGCTCCGGCCGCCGGAGCCCTGGGGGTTCCGCCCCGGCTGCCACGCCTCTCCAGTGCCGCTCCTGTGCCCTCGGCTCCGGCCATCGGTTGCCGGCACCTATGCCTCCAGCGCCGCATCCACCCGGCTCTGGCTACTGCGCCGCCTTGCGCCTCCCCCACTCCGGTAGCCGGTTCTCTAGCGCCGCCCTCCAGTTCCCTGTGCGCCGTCGCCCTGCTCGGCCACCGCACCTCCCGGCCGACCGGTTCGGCTGCGACGCCCCCAGTGCCCTCGGCTCCGGCTCCCTCCCCTGCGCTGGCCCTCCATGGCCGAACGCCCCATGGCCTAGTGCCTCCCTGCTCACCCCCTACTCCGACTCCTTCCCTGCTACTTCTCTCTATTTACTTTGCTCTATTAATTGATTTGCTTAACTTTATGATTTACATCGCTTTTTGATTTGAGAAATCGAGGGTGGTGCTATTGAGGCTTGCTACGACGGGGTTCGAGACCGTTCCATTCGCCGGGGAGTTTGGAGCGGTTGTCGGGTGCGCGTGGCTTGCCCGTCACCACGGCGTCTTCGCCCCTCGGTATCTCAATTCTCCTCTCTACTACCTCTGTGCATGCTTGTGCTGAATGCTGCTGCTACGGTTAGATGCTATGTGATGCTCACTGTGGGGGGTTCGTCTTGGTTCACGTTTCCACAGATCTAGCTATGTCATTCTAGTTGATAATCAAGTGGTGGTGCTCTAGTGCTTTGCTATGTCGCATGTTTGGTTCTGAATAATGGAATCATGGGGGAAATGGGGCATGGCCTACCTCTGTCAGTCTGTCGGATGGTGGTCGGGTTGATTCGGGGATGGGTTGAAGACTTGGCTGCGGTGGTCGTTTTCCCTTGTGCAGGTTCTTGCTTGCGGAAATGGTGCCCGCCGCCTGCTAGGGCATGGCTCCTTGCTCCTTGCCCCTGGTCCCTTGATGCCTGGCCTTGATCTTCGTCTTGTGGTGGCCGGCTGGTTGTGGTGATCTGTGGGGTGGATCTGGAAGGAAAATATGGAGGGAAAGAACTGGGGTGGTTCTCCCTCTGGTCTGGCTGCCCCTTCTTTTCCTGATGCTTGGTTGCCCATCTTGTGCTTGTGGCCGGTCTCCTGGCCTTGTTCCTCTTGCTGTGGCAGGATGGTTTGACAATGGGGCATGAATTTGGGGAAGGAGGAGATATGGGGTAAGGGGTGGCTTCGGATGGTTCTTGGCTGCTGGTTGTGTTGGTCATTGCTCAAATGCTCTCTCCTCTGAGGTGTGGTTGGCTCATCCTTATCCCTCCTCTTGCTCACTGTGGCTCCAGTGATACTGCTATTAGCTATGGGGAGGGATGGGATATTTGTTTGGCTTTGCTGGGGAGATGTACTTCTGAAATTACTCAGGTTTGTTTTAATGTCGGATGATGAAATCTGCAGTTGTAAGAGGTACCGACCGGCTCTCGAATGGTCTGGAAACCTTATAAGCGGAATGCCTAGCTCGAAAATAAATTCTAGGGCTCTAACGGCATCCTTTTATATCTTTCTTTTGTTCGATCTTTTTTCGTAATTCAATATTTATTTACCTACTACTAATACCATGGTTTGGGTCTGGTTAAGCTAGTACATCTCGATGGATTGCAATTGTGTTGCAATTATTTAGTTTTTGAGATGGTCATTTGGTTGAGACCAAGAATTGTAATTTCGCTGCAAATTGGTACTATCGTTATTATGCAATACGAGTTGTAATATTTTTATTTGTCTTGATGTAAATTCTAATTGTAGCTCGATGCATGTAATTTATTTACTGCATGAGGACTATAATTATTTAGGCCCTGTTTGGATCAGTTTTAGATTCTTAAAAACCAGCTATTACTTCTAGTTTTTAAATGCTGGTTTCTAAGCAAAAACTGATGGGGTGTTTGGATCCCCTAGTTTTTAAAAGCTGGTTTCATTTATGATTGGTGCTAATAGACTATTATACCCTTACATTTATTGCTCTTGAACAGCATATTAAACAGCCATGCGTGGTCTTTAATGAGGGTAAATGGGTATTTGTGCAAAAAAACTGGCAAAAGCTGGGTATCAACAGCTTCTTGGTTTTTAAGAATCTGGGTAGGTAGATTTTAAAAACTGCCCCAAAAACTGGTCTGTTTGGATCCCACCCAGTTTCCAAAAGCCAGATTCTTAAAATCTGGGTGGATCTAAACATGCCCTTAACTGTTGTACTACTATGGACTAATATATATTCTATTTGAGTTGAACGTCTTTACTTGTCACGCAATTAAATTTTATTTCTTATTCTATTCTATACAAAGTTTTTGTCCTCGCTGATGAAGTTGTGAAAGCAAAGTGATTATTTATCACTCGCCGGTTTCAAATGGAACGGATACATAGAAAAATTCAAATTCTTACGTACTTTAGATAATTAGTTAACTAACTTCACTTAACATCGTTATTCGCCACTTAACCGAACCCGCGGGGTGTTACATTTTACTACTCTGCAAAAGTCTGCAACCAACCACTGGTTGTGTCTTCCATCATAAAGGTTGTTGCCTGCACCAACTCCAAAAGATAAACCATTTGCGTAGTCCTTGCTGATTGGTATGGCAGGTTAACCTGCTCAACATATCACTGGACCAGTCACAAACAGTAGGGGAAATGAAATCTGGTGCACCAGTAGCTGCACATGTCAACGCTGCAAGAGAGAACTCAGAGCGACTCTGAAAATACTTTTACTGCAAGATAGTTACCAACAGTCACTTTTTTTTTTGGGAAACATGCAAAAGCTTTGCATGTCATTATATTAAGAAGAAAACGGAGAATAAAGACAGCGTTAAGGGTACAGGGGACTGCTTAAAAAAGAAGCCAAGAAGAGAGGAAACAGGAAGGAAGAAGAACTAGGTAGGAAACAAACACAGGAAGAAAGAAAAAAAAAGCCAGAAACATAGGTAGAGAAGCAACAATGGGAGCCAAGACTAACTGGAAACTGTTAGTGCGCGGCCACTGGTGCCAAGAGATTAGTTCTTGCTTGTTACGAGCAGTCACTAACAAGCTTGTTCCTTTGAAATTTTTAGAGAAAATTGGTTTTGTTCGCATGCGTAGCAGGACTTAAGATAATTTTAGGAGAAATGGCGCGGTGGTTTCAGAACCGGAATCGGATGCTAATATGCTATATCAACTCAATCCATGATTACAATAATCTTGTTCAGAACACAAATGTTCGATCTGACAAAGTTTTCATCTACTACACGCTTATTATTTTTTGAAAACCAAAGGAGTCCACTAAATCTCGGATAATAAGAGATGGAGGCTGATCTCCATCTTCATCTTGTTTCTGCTGGTGTTCTTGGCTTGGCATGACGGGCCTAGTTGCAGCAGCAGCAGAGGCAGTCGAGGCAGCACTCGCAGGTCTCGTAGCAGCAGAAGCAGCACAGGGCGGTGAAGATGCTGTGATCAGATGCACAAACATTAGAGAAGAGTTAGTGAACAGCTAGGTCAAGATTGTAGCAAAAATGAAATTTCCACAAAAGCACTCCCCTTTGGCAAAGAACACAAGATGGTGTTAACTAATAGTGCATCGTTTACTACGGTTCCATGTGCAAAACTAAACTGAGAATAGCAGAAGCAACAGTAACTGTAAGAATAAACCAGATTGGAAGTGATTTCATCAGCTTTTGGTAGTCTGCTGACTTCTGGAGGTGTATGCTGAGCTTGGCTCTCCTTAGATCTACAATTCTACCGACTTCTAACTATAGGTAATGAAGCATGAGCACCAGGGTAACTGTAAGGGTTTTGGCAGATTGCAAAACAAGAAACACATGTTCTTTCCTCAGGTTAAGAAAAGCACTGATCAATAAATCATGATCTGAAATTATTCAAAAAGACTGTTCCATCTCAACCAATGATTTAAACAGATTGCAGATATTTACATGAAAAGCAATATATTGCTCAGAAAAACAGAAACAAAATGGAAGAGTGGAAAAATAAAAAGGAAGAACAGGACAAGGAGACATGTCAGCTGCAAGGAAGTTTTCAGATCTTGCTGAGTAATCAAACCAACCAGTACGCTCCCTTGCTTTGCCTGCCTCTCGAAAAGAGAAGAAGAACAAGATCCACAATAAAAACCCTCACCATGCATAGAGGCAGCCCTTCTCCTCATGGCGCCTCTGCACATGCTCAAAGTAGGACATCTCCTGTGCCATTGGAGCGTTATACATCTTCACTATCTGCTTCTAAGTTCCAACAGGCTGACTTGTGGAGAGGGTATGGAGGGTTTCTTCTCTTCTCCTCTCTCTTTGTGGCTTGGAGGCTTGAAAGGAGTGGAAATTATTTATAGATTGGAAAGACCACAGTTGTCCATAGTCCACACCACCGGTTTACTTCCACTCAAACGCTGCTACGTTCACAAAGGACAGGCACTGACAGCGATTGATATAACTCGATGGACCCACCCGGTCAGTCAGTGCTTGTAGTTTTTTTTTTTGCAAATTTTTGTACAAAATTATAGCAAAAGAGGACTAAACTTAGTCCTTATTTTTTTCAATTGTGCACCCCAAGTCTTTCTTTTTTGGGATAGACTATTACACAGGCGACTGAAATTTTTTTATCTTTCAGTCACCTAAAGTCGTACTTTGAATCACCTGAAGTTGCACATATTTTTTTTGGAGGGGGGCTGCAATTTTAGTTGATTGAGAGTGCAATTTCAGGTCACCTGAAGTTGCACTCTGAATCACCTAAAGTTGCAGCTGTTTTTTTGGAGGGGGGCTGCAATTTTAGTTCATTGAGAGTGCAATTTCAGGTGACTGAAACATAAAAAAATTTCAGTCGTCTGTGCAATAGCAAAATTGTTCTTTTTTCTGTTCCTTGCATGACTTTTCTTGCAACAGGAGCCTCTCCCAGTTGAGTGGTCAGTTCTGATAGGCTGGAATAAGCACAGAGACCTCAACTGCCCCGAGCCTCCAAGCACCCAAACCACCAACTATAAAGAAAAAATAATTAATCAAGCGCGTCCTATGAATGCGGTCACGAGACTATGAGAGGAATGGCCCATGGTTGTTCTTCAGGAACAAGATCCTCTCTTCCAATTTGTATCCCCACTAATTATGCTTGCAAGGTCAGCAACTCACTATCTATTGGCTGTTATTGCAAGTAGCACATCATGCTTCGCAAAAAAGTTCTACTTGATGGCTCCAAATATCTTGTCTTGTCGATCCCCTCGATAATCCGAACCGAAGACATATATGATAATATGAGTAAGAGTGATATATGCAGGTGCTTCGCTTGGTTAATACTAGCGTGATGAACTTGGTAAATTGATGAATTGTGTGCAGTGTTAAAGTGTTCATATCTACGTGTGTCCAGTTGCAAGTGCATAGTCCTGTTTGTTACAGGCCTCCCGACTGCGTCCAGGAGATCATTACCTAGCCGCTATGACCACTTTCTGTAGCCGCACGACCATGTTGAAGAGGCTACTACGACCACCTCTTGTATCGTTACGACCGCTTTGCTGGTTCACCGACCACCCTGACATTCGTTACGACCACCCTGACATTCGTTACGACCACATTGTGACCCCTCCGATCACTCATCGCTGCTCCGACCACGTAGTCGTAAATTTCGGCTGAAGTTACAACCACGCCCACCGCCACTGCGTTGCACTTCCTTCGACCACGGTCGATCATCATAGTCGTAGCTCCTTACGACCACACAGTGATTCTGTCGACCACATCAAAGGCTCTGTCGACTACTGTTGTTGTAACCCTTACAACCACGTTCAGCACCTCCACGAATGTGGTTTAACTCCTTTACGACCACGTCTTCCTGCTATATGACCGTGGTCGTAACTCCTTTACGACCACATCTTCAGCACCTATGGACACCTCCGCTCTCGTCACCGTTGTGGTCGTAACTCCGTTTACGACCACGTTCTTTGCTCAGTGACCGTGGTCATAACTTTTTTACGACCACGTCAGCTGTTTCTACGGACACCTCTACTCGATCGCCGTGGTCGTAACTCCTTTACGACCACGTCTGCGATCCTTTGTTCGTCGTGGTCGTAACTCCTTTACAACTACGTCTGTGAATCTCTGTGATCTCACCGACCGCATGAGACCATATCGGTCGCCTCTCTGCGATCACACCAACCGCCTGCGACCACACCGGTCGCCTTCCCTGCGATCACACCAATCGTCTCTGTCCTCTGCAATCACACTGATCGCCTACGACCACATTGGTCACCCTCTGCCTATGGTCATGCTGACCACCTACGACCACGGCGGTCGCCCTCTGCTCTGTACCTCCTCTCGACTACATCTTGTCAACTTAGTGCTCCTGCGAACACACCGGACGCCCTCTTCTCGGCACCTTCTCTGTGACTACATCGCGTCAACCTGGTGCGCCCCTCTCGGTACAATGGCTCTGCCCTTTTATATCCTGCTCTACGACTTCGATTCGGGTACACTACGACTATGACTCCAACTCGGCTACGACTATGAAGCGGACTCAAACTCGACTATGACACGGACTCGTATACGATCATGATCAAACTCGTATAGGACTCCAACCACTCGTACACGATCACAACTACGACTTCTTAACTGAAAATAAGATTACAAACTCTCACAATGTTAAAGGACCATGGAAGTAAAAACCTGAAAGTTTCATTATCCTGACCATTGCAAAGTCACAACTTCACTCCTTTCTAGGGAATATATACCATGTAATAAAATAAATAATCAAAGTGATGGAAAAACCGATCATTCTGCAAGGAAGCAAGAGGCTGGAATTCCACAAAGACTGGCCAAACATTCCGTACTTATTCCACAAAGGATTCAAGAACCAAGGGATTGCACAAAACAGCTGGACAAGTGTTTTGGATCCCATATTCCCATACAATCCCCTTTATAAATCTACAAGGTGAATTTCCATCCGAACCATGGGTACTACTTACTGTATATATGTGACTGAATAAAAAGGGGGAGAAAAAGATTCTTACCATCCATAGAGGCAGCCCTTCTCCTCATGGCGCTTCTGGCAGTGGCCGTAGTAGGACATGTCCTGCGGCGGCGGAGGGTTGTACATCTTCGCTTCTTCTCTTCTCCGCGGCTTCTGACGCCTGAGGAGATGAAGCAACCGAGAGCTCTGCTGATGCTACCTCAACTTTCTACTTTGCAGAGTTGTACATAGCGTTGGATGCAAATGGGCGTACTTATAGAGCAGCAAGGGCCAACATTTGTCAATGCGGCCAAGTGTATCATCTCCTTGGAAGTAACCTTGCATCGCACCATATGGAGACAAAGGTGCGTTCATGACTTGGTTTCCTTCGAACCGAAGATTTCTAATTTGTCATTTATATATTCCCTTTTGAATTGATTCTGCATGGTCATATTTGTTTGGCAAATCGAACTTCAAAACAACAGGACAGAAAGTGCATGTATTTTAAATGCGGTAGAGAAAAAACAGGTGTAATAGTGCTGATGATGTAGTCCATCTTCAGGTCACATTTTCACCTAACCTTGTATGCTGATGATGTCATTTGGGCGGAACCAATCATCAATTCATCAATGCTCTCTATCTTTGCTCAAGATCATGGGATCCTTCGTGAATTTGAAGTGATTAAGTGAATTGTGTCTTTGTCAATTTGCCAATGAGATATGTGATGTTGAAGATTTTGCCTTGGATGAGTAAACGCAAGCATTTTTTTTATTTGGTTGCTTGTGGACTTGATGGATCAGATGAAATCGCTAAGATTTTAGTAGCTTACTTGTATCTAAATAAAAGAAAAATCAAGCAGAAAGCTACACAGCTCTGCAAATTAATTGAGCATTTCTTTCCATGCTTCCAGTTGATATTTTTTCCTTAGTGGCTAAGAGATGAGATCAAGAATAAGGAGTAATCCACACTACGGCTATAATTACAAGTGGAACGCGTCTTACGTCCAATTCTCTCTGCGGATTTTCCTTTGCTGACTAGTCGAGGTCGACGTTCAATCCTGAAATTTGTCAGCATCGATAGGGACTGGATTCATTTCTGACCAACGTGGTATGCATGTCGAACTAAAGTATGCACATTGAACAGAATACCAAATTAGACGTGACGAGGATATAATAATTCCTTAATTATTAGTCGTAAGTCATACTACGACTACTCCTTGGTCATAAGTCTCTTAATGACCATATAGTTGTAAGTCTTACTGCGACTACTTCTTGGTTAGATGTCTCTCTACGACCTCATATTCGTAGGTCCTACTGTGATAACTCCTTGGTCGTAAGTCTTTCTACATAGCCGTACGTCCTACTGTGACTACTCTTTTGTCGTAAGTATCTCTATGACCACATAGTCGTAGGTCCTTCTGCGACTACTCATTGGTCGTATGTCTCTCTACGACCTCATAGTCATAGGTCCTGCTGCCACTACTCATTGGTCGTAAGTCTGTCTACGACCACATAGTCGTAGGTCCTACTGCGACTACTCCCTGGTCGTAAGTCTCTCTACAAAACTCAAAGTTTTGGTCATTTTAAACATTTCTCATTTCAAAATTTTCTCAAAAGACCAATCGTTGAAAAGTTATACTCATTTAAAACTCACCCCCAAAACTAGTATTAACCTCAAATAGCCCATTCTTGCATATGATGAGTATGGCTATTTGAGCCAGAATTCTTTGTGTATCTCAGCTTGAAATAGTATTTATAACTCATATGAAGCTAAGAAAAATAAAAGACTCTATAGAAATCCAATTTGTTTGGATTTTAATATTTTGGTGAAAAATCAATCTTCCTTATTGCTTTTAAAGTGCCTTTTGCCATATCTCTTGAAATGAGACTCCTTTTTCGAAAAGTCCTGTTCAAAACGTTTTTTAGAAGTACAAAGTTTATTTTTGAAAATTTTAAAACATTTTAACTTGTTTTGAGAAAGTTGTGTACTTTTCTCACTTTGTCAAAATGCTGAAAATTCAGAGTTTTTTATGGTTTTGAACCGATTAATGATTTTTGTATCTTTAAGTGGGCTCATAATCTGAGGAGGGAACAATTATAACTTTTGATCCTCTATTACTGATCTATATTAAAATTGTTTTTCAGATTTATTGGACTTTATAAGTCGGCTTTTCAACTAACTCTTGATGCTCCATTAAAATGTCAAAGTCTGAAATTCTGAAACTTCAATTGGTGTGTGGTTCAAATGCCAAATAGGGGAGAACTTCAAGCTACAACTTCAATATGAAGATTTAAAAGCCTTTAAAGAGCTCTCAAGAGTAAGATTATTTGAATGTGATTCAAATATCTTCAGTTAAATTAATTGGTATCAAGCTCCAAATAATGAAAAGTCTCTATTTTTGGCTTAACTTGTCTTCTTCCCTTATTTTTATGGTAATCAATTCTATTTGGTGATCAATGCCTCTTTTTGGTGCTTAATGACAAATGGGGACGAAATTTGTGATAATAGCTTTGGATAATGGGGGAGAAGCTTAGCTCAAAATCAAAAAAAAAATTTAAAGTTAAATTTTGAATAATGCTAAAAAGGGATGTTAAACTTAAATAATGCTTTCACCTTGTCTAATGCATTTGGTTTGTGACATGCATGAATAATTTAATTTTCCATCATATATTCATTTTTAGCCAAATGCTATTATTATTAATGGATTTGTCATCAATCACCAAAAAGAGGGAGATTGAAAGATCAAGCTACTGGAGGTCCGCACACCCGCACCCAGTGCACACACGGTGCATCCACCGGGGCTGCCCCGACCGGCATGGCACCACACGAGGAGCTCTGCTTGGCCACGTCTTACGTCCCTCCAAACAGCTCTAACCACGCCATGACGCTAGCTGAGAGTACGCTTTGCCTCTTTTCGGTTTTATCCCATTGCTTTATCTAACGAACTAACGATATTTGCACTGTAGGTCTTGTCCTCCCCGACGAGGGATGTGGGGTCTCCTCGGGCCAGGACGACACATACCAGTACTTTTCAGACTGGGCCGGCCAGGCGACGGGCTCCGCACCTCAGGCCACACCCCCGAGGTTCTCTCCGAGAGTGTCCTCACCAGTGCACCGGTGGCCACACAGGCGGCAGTGCAATCCACTCCTCCAGCTTTGGGATGTGTGTAATGGTCACCTGACCGTCTTACCTTGTTGGGGTGCCGTCACCTGGCGCTGAGGAAGACGACCAAGCGGGGTCGTATGGGAGGACGCGGATGTGGAGATGGAGGGGGCCAGGGTGGCGACGGAGGGGGGCTGGGGATGATATTGGGGGTGGTTAGTGCTGCCTGTACACTTGTTGTTCATGTACTACTTACGTTTCTTATTTATTTAGTGATGTTTGCAATATTTGAAAAATAAAATGAACAATAGGGGAGAGTACTACGATACAACCTTACATGTTGTTGCTTATAGGCGGAAGGAGCCTCGTGGTACGCTTGGGTGACACAAGACCACAAGCGCCAGGTTCGTGCAGTGACTACAATAGACGAGACAGCTTAGCGCACCAACAAGGCCACACATGCCAGCTTTGCACATTGAGAAGACCAGACGAGGCACCTTTGCGCAGCGACAGAACCACACGTGTCAACTTTGTATAGTGACATGACCGCACGGGCCAGCTTTGTGCAGTGGGAAGACCAGATAAGACACCTATGCGCAGTAACAGGACAACACTGGCCAGCACTGCGTAGTGCGAAGACCAAACGACCCAGCTTTGCATAGCGAGGATACCAGATGGGATAGCTTTGCGTAGCGACAAGACCACACGGACTGGATTTACGCAGTGACAAGACCAAAGGGTGCAGCTTTGTGCAGTGCGAAGACCTGACTGGCCAGTTTTGTGTACTGACAAGACCACACTGGGTAGCTTTGCGTAGTGACAAGACCACACGGGGCATCTTCATGCAACGAGAAGATCGCACGGGGCCCTATAAAAGGATGTCAAAGAGATTTCTGAGAACACTACACAAACAAACCTAACACTACACCGACTCTTGCTTCACCACACCAAGATGGATAAGAAGTAGAAGCAATGGGATAAGATGATGAAGCATTGGGAGGAGACCCATGACCTAGAAAGGTCAGCTGCTACCTGTGATGAAAAAAGCAAGAGCTGTTGCAACCTGGGCAGAACAAACCCAGCGTGCTATGAGGTCAACTCCCCACACTGACACCACCCGTAGCAACAGCCCCATTCCAAACATTCGTACCAAGCGTTCACCGCAACACCCACCAGAGGGGGAGACGCCCCCTTTGTTGGTGCCAAGACCTGTGCAAGTTCTTTAAGTCAAAGCACCGCCTCAGCCTAGGTATGCGTAACAGGGTTGCACAAACTACTCCAATAACTATCCCGATCATCGTGTAGACATCGCCACCTATTGACAGCCGATAAGGACCAGGTGCACTGTGTTTCCCCTACTTTTTCTCCTTTAAAGTACACACTGACAACCTCTCCCGTGTATCCACAGTCCCCGGAACCCCTATATGGCTACCGCAAATTGATCAATCTTGAGATCCACCCAGAGGACCAGTGGGCCCTCGACTTCGAGGAGTGGAGTGGAACGTCAAAAGGTCTTGCGAGATCCGGGAGGAGGAGCACCGCAAGCACAAGCAAACCGAGCGTATACATCGGGAGACAAAAGCTCATCTCAAGACGTGCACGCATAGGAAGCGCGAGGCTCGCGAGAGGGAGCGCGAGAAAAAGAGGGAAATGGCGACTAAGGTAAAAGAGGCTGCTGAGGAGTTCAACACTAAGCTCGCAAGGAGGAAAAATGGCCCCAATCCACGCAGTAGGTCGTACGGGCAGTTGGGTTGGTTGGTCACATATGATGCTCTATATTATGCATATAATCAAACCCTACATGGTATGTTACTCCCAACTGTACTATGAAGTCTATTTTAATTTAGATAATCTTACTTCCTCGTCCTTTCGCATTCAATTATTCTTGTAGCAAGTCATCCAACAACATTAACAAACATGTTCTCCTCCGTGTACAAATTCCTATTAACATCATAATATTACTTACCCTCGTAATTACCAATCGTTCTTATTTCAATCATTCTTAAAAAAGGTTTCACGAATTTTTTTGCACTACAACAACATACAATGATCATAAACTCTTATTGCAAATGTAATAGATTATCTGCCATTCATAATCTACAAAAAATCACAAATGGATTAACTCACACTACTTGTTTGTAGTCGCTGCACAGCCGAGCGACTGCAATTGCGGTCGCCCAGCCGCTAGGCAACAAGCTGCAGTCGTCGAAGCGTTAGGCAACTGCAATCTATTGCCCAACGGCCCACGGACAGCATTCGTGTCGCGCAGCCATTGGGCGATAGGCTCCAGTCACCCGACGGTTAGGCAATTGGAGCCTATTTCTGTAGAAAATGCTCTCGTGGGTATATTTTTGTTATTTCGAATAAAAATAGAATATTCATAAAAAATCCTAAATTAATAGCTATTAGAAGATTTAAAACTATTCGCGATGACTAGAATAGCACATATCGATTTAATAAAGTACGTGACGATTTAAAATCGTGCGCGTCGATTAAACTTGTATGCGGCGATTTAAATAGCATGTAAGTTGTAAAAACTTGTAGCTGCCTAAAATAAAATTCAGAGATCGCACAGGGACACTTAAGTATAATTTATTTACTTATTTAATTAAAATTTGATTTCTTTTATATATATAACTTAACTCATCACACGCATACTAAATACAAGAAAAGCACCGGTACTCGGAAGAAAGAATTTATTTGAATAACCCTGAGGCCTAAAATTAATTAGAGAGGTAGATAATTGCATACACACCTACGAGAAACCAAATAGACATAATTGCATACGTGAAATCAACCAGGAATAATGTTCATTGTTATATTTATACAAGCCTATTTAATCGCGTTTAATCGATAAATTGCTGGAAATCAACAAAACACTGGACATACATCATATATAGACCATATGTCCTAACGCTAATACGATAACATCAAACAATAAGTATCGTATAGAAATTAATCTTGATTACCGTGATCAGGGTTAAGTTGAGCGAAGCATCACCCTAAGAACACAAACATATTGCACTTCGTATTTTATTATGTTTTCGTAAATTAAGTCATAGCAATTTACTAAAGAAAAAGACATCAACAGCAAACGACCAAGTCTTTCACAAACACAAACGACCAAGTCTTTCACAAACACAAATTCCAAAGCAAACTAAATGTTAATTATTTATCATCTCGTTATTTATGACCATCCACATGGTCAGGGGCGGAGGGCCCGATAGGGCAAGGTATGGCATGGGCCATACCTCAAATTTTTGCAATAGACCCCCATATACCCCTCTATCCAAGCCCAATAATGTAAACCCTAGAAACAATGCCCTGTCTGCTGTGCTCCTGCTCCTGAGATGCTGAGAAAGTGAGCGGCGGTGGGGCAGCGCGGCGGGCCGGCGGCGGTGGGGAGCAGCGCTCCGGCGGGCGGGCGGGAGGCGGCCGTCGGGCGGGCGGGACCGCGGGAGGCGGCCGTCGGGCGGGCCGCGGGCGGGAGGCGACCGGGCGGGTGGGACCGCAGGAGGCGGCCGTCGGGCGGGCGGGCGGGAGGCGGGCCGCGGGCGGAACTCGCGAGGTCGCGAGGAGGAGGAGCCGAGGAGGCGCTCGGCTGTCTGGGAGCCGGTGAGGATCTGGGGACTGGGGGCAGCACTGCAGCAGCCGGCTGAATTTACTTTTATTTGAGATTTTGAGGCTTGAGCAATTGATAAAAGGGGAAAGGAAAAATCACAGAGAGATGAGGCATATATTAGGAGTGTCATTGATTTTTGATAATTGATATGTAGTTTACATTTGCCAATTTACATTTTGCAAATTTATAGGTACTACCGGTGGCGACGGCATCGGTTGAAAGGGCTTTCTCAGCAATGAAGATTATCAAGACTGAATTGCGCAACAAGATGTCTGATGGATGGCTTAATGATTTGATGGTGTGCTACATTGAAAGGGAGATATTTAAAGGACTTGATCTTGAAAAAATTAAAAAGATGTTTCAGAAAAAGAAAGATAGGCAGATGCAATTGCCTAAGTCTCCTAGACGCAATTAACAAGATTAATATTGGTATTTCTCATTTGATTCCACTTGTCTCTTTTGTGTTGTCTACACTATACATAATAATATTAATTATGTTTGCTCTTTCTTTGGCAGATTATTTCCATTACTATGCTCTACAAGGTTATATGTTAAATTGGTGATATATTATTGTGATTCTTCAATTTTTGGAGGTACTTTTCAATGTCTTGCATTATTAAATATCTTTGCACTTGGATTATTGTTGATGGGTCTGATTAGTATTATAGTTTAAATGGTATTGCTGTCGATCCGCCACACCTCATTTTTTTTCCGTCCTCCGCCACTGCACATGGTCTAATAGTAGGAAGCTCATATTAGAAGATTGCAAGCGATCAACGACTAAGAACTACTGTAAAACCTTAGGAGGGGGGGGGGGGGGGGGGAACTCGGTCCAAGCTGCTCAGAATTAAGGTCGAGCAGCCTAGACTTTAGTACAAATGACCAAACATCGACTTCTTGCTTGATGCGGAGGGTTAACTCCTAGATGTTAAATTGTCCGCGATCATACAGTAACCTATTCCTTTCCTTTCAGATCGCTCAGATCACTAGGATTATCAGAGAATCTATTCCTGCTCGCTTTGAACAGGGGGCAAGTTCACGGATGACTGTCCAATGATCGTGAAATGTCTTCTTGGTGAAGTGGTAGGAAGTGTCTTCTTATTGGGTGTGTCGTAGCTAAGTAGATGTGGCATTCCATCTTCTCCTGCATGCCTATCCCTCTCAAGCAGAAGTTAGATCGATAACCCATACTCTTGTCTGCATGCTCTGAAGGATCAAAGGCGACTTTGCTGCGGAACTTGAAGTTGGATGCTGACTTCCTTGTAGAAAGTCAAGGACGATGATTAAATCCCAGCTGTTCATCTTCAAGCAGATAACCACTAGTTCACCGTGCATGACATGAAGTGGTATGGGGTAAGTATCTATCATGCTGTCTTAGCAACTCTCCGCCTCATCTTCAAGCAGATAACCACTTGATATGCTCGAAAGAATTCTGGAAGCAGGCCAGGGCAATTGTGCTGACATATGAATATATGATGGGTGCAAGAACATTGCATTGCATCAAATACCTCAGTGCAGGACATGGAAAGCAATGGGTCTAGTGGATGCTTTAATAACAATATTCCTTTTTGTCAGAATATAGCATCAACGTGATATGTAATTATGGCTCAAAAAATCACAGGACATCAGTTCAGTGGCAGGTTCAGAGTCCTTGTTAAACCTTGGTAAAAAAGGAATATCACCTGGTATAAGTACAAATAGACAAAGATAAAAGTAAAACCTTACATAAAACCTCCATCTTACTTAAAAAGAACATAGAACCTCAACGACAGTTCTTCTACTAGTGCGTGACAGATTTAACTAAATGCCGAAGTAAAAGTTAAGGAACAATATAAAATTTCAACTTTTGCTTAATCTAGTTGAAATAGATTTGAGGATGAACTACTAGTGACTGAAGATAAATGCTATTTATCTGATACGTGTCCTTATTGGTGGTGCTGGTTTGTGCATAAACAAAGTTAGGTGATGGCACAACGGTGGACAGATTGAAAAATACACATACAATTGAATGGAAGAGAGACGTACATCTCTCAGGAAAATCCACAGCATGTAAGTTTTAAGCAAGGGCTCTTCGCCGACTATAACTGTAAATGTGGACAAATGAATCCTAGGCTGGCCATACTCATCGGTAATGTAAACTCAAAACTCCCTCCAGTTCAGACACCTAAGCAACTGCACTTCATAAAAAGAAAAGAAACAACCCAACCCCCATCCAGGCAGAGGCTCTTCACCGGCCCCATAAACCTCTGCAATATCTCAGACTCAGGATGCAACCAAATTTCACTGCCTTTTCAGCTTCGGCCTCCAAGCTGCAGGCTTCCTAGTTCCTACTTCCTAGCACAGCCAAAGAGACAGCGTCAAGTCATCTGCACCCTGCTATTCCCAGCTGCATGTGCCTGAGTCAATCTCAAAATTCGGTTGCCTTATGTGCTAGCTTTTTAAAGAAGCCTTGTTGTTCCATGAGAAAGAACATTACATGATTTATCAATGTTCCTAGTAGAATGATTTCTGGTACTGGTACTAATGAAGGTGTCATAGTTGGGGAAAAAAACCTGCATAGAAAACCTAACGATGGCTTGATTTGATTATGTATATACCATCCCACACCCAGGGAATTGAATGGTGTATTACGTGATTAAGATGCACATATGCCAGGTGTAATGCTGCAAAATACTGAATTCTTACCTCATGATGATAACATATGAGTAGACATCTCCATGTCATATCCATAACATCTTATGCCACTGGAATATTTGGCTCACCAAGGTTCACGAAAGCCTCAGCACACATCATGCGTAGAGTGAGTATGCCAAGAGACAAGATGGTCCATAAAGTTCGTAACATACATTCGCCTGTCATCCTGCAGAGATGTTTTCTGATAGATTAGTACAAACTTAATGTAGATAATGAGAAGAGAAAAAGAGAGCTAGAGAGTACCTTGTGATCTAAGTAGTAAGCATGCTGAACAGAAAAGGAGAAATGTCAGTATCTGGAACAAGGTAGGATCTAAAGAGAGTCAATTTACTTAGCTCCCACAAGTCTAGGCTGATGATTGGCTGCAAGAGAAAAGGGCATCGAATATGGGGAGAAATAGAGGAGGAGGAGGAGGAAAGGAATGGAGGATGGCCATTCAGCCGAACAGGCGTGGGGAGAAGAGAAGAAGAAAAATAGGAAAGGGGAAAGAAAAGATTTAGAGAGTAGCAGAAAATCTATATTCGCAAATCGTTAACCTGAGCATTTCAAATTACATACTAAGTTAATTTGTAAAACTTGGCTAATTGTATTAAGCTGTGAAACGTTATTAACAGGTTGTATGTAGAAAAAAAAGAACTGATGTTATTAACAGGGATCCAGAGTACCTTCTTGTCGTGTAGAGGCAGGCAGGCCGTGATCAACAGTTGCAGCATTAACGATGATTCCGTATGCAGTTCTGATACAGTATACGTACGGGCTCTTGCTAACCCAAAAGTCAAAAGTAAATAAATCGACGAGGTAATACTCAAACGGGTTTAAAAGACATGGTTTTTTTTGCTCGCTTGAGACTCTTGGTGTAATTATACTATAACATTGTTAGTTTCTAAGTCAAGAAGTAAGAATTTTTTTTTTGAAAAAACACCGTTATCTTTTAGGACAATGCAAAAAATTAAAGAAAAATAAAAAAATCAAAAAACTAAAAGAACCGAATTTAAGAAGTCGATGTGTTTCAAATAGCTTTAAAAACTGAAACCGTTTAGAGTAGGATGGCATACTCCAGTTATTATGTCCAGTCTAGAAAGGTGAACCGTGTTTTTTAAAAAAGAAAAGTAGAATGATGAGCATGGAGCAGGAACAGAATTGATTATGCAAATTTTCATGCCAGCTCCATATGATTCAGCAGTCGTAGGACTTGGTATTTGACCGCTCAATTAAATTGATCACCGGCTAGATCTAGGTAGTTTGACTATAGTTTCTGATGAGCAGTACTAAACAAAATCATGCCAATATGGACTGTGTTTTTCACTGGTAGTTTGGTACTGATCATCAATTCTTGCCAGCCTTCCTATTTGGACCATAGGTGTGTATTTCGTCCCGTCCGGTCAGTCCAGCATGATCTCTGAAATAAAACCGAAATTTGAAAAGTTTCAAAATTTGCATTTGAGCTCAATTTTTGTTTTTGATTTGTTCTCCCAAATCCTCACCCTATTCCTCACCAATCTCAATCAACCGCTGCCCCAAATCCCTGCCATTGCAACCAGATTGGAGAGAGGGAGTGTCAGCTCTGTACATGTCCGAAAATCTCACCGCCTCCCCAAAGCTCACCGCCGCTCACGCCATCTTCGTGACTCCCCTCACCTGCGCCATCTCCCGCTAGTTCCACTCGGTGGAACGGCCACCTCACTCACCCCATGGCCCTTGGCACGCCACGCCAGCCTCGCAGCGGCCGTGCCCCAGCTTTTGCCGTCGCCACCGCCATTCTTTGTCGCCGCCCGTCCATTCCGCGCGCGCCACCTTCACCTCGCGCCAAAGAACACCGCCACCTCCACCTTGCGGACAAAGGCCCTTTCCACCTCCCCCTCTGCCGCCCTGACGCTCTGCACCGACCATCAATCGTGGCATTGCCACCGGCCGCCACCCGCCATGGCCGCCATGGGTTGAGCACGGCGTCGAACCGCCTCCGAGCCATTACTTAAGCAACCAAGCACTCCTCGTCGAAGCCATCACCACCACCATCCGCCCGACGCCCCACAGCCGCCCCCATTCGCCCCCATTGCCGGTAATGGCCAAAATCCCCAAAACTTGAACCCTAGAGCAATGCCCCATTTTCGACCCTCCATAATTCAATTCCTTTCGCTAGTGGCATCTCCAAGCCCTCCGAAACCTCCCCGACCCACCGCCATAGCCCCTCACGGCCCCTTCTTCCCCGTCGACGTGACCACCCCGCCGCCGCAACCACCTCACCGTGGCCAGCCTATCTCCGTCTTCCCTAGCCCAAACCGCCGCCTCTATTAGCCTCCTCTACTTCCATAGATGCTCCAACACCGGTCGATTCACCCGATTAAAACCTAAATACCCCGCAACACCCAAAATGACCGATATAGGAGAGAGCCCCGTCGCCGGCGATAGCCGTCTCCGCCGGCCCGGCCACCACCAAAAATGGGGTCCTCACACCCGGCCGCACCCACTCATACCCTCCGCTCCCGTCGCGCTGCACCCTAGCTCCGCTGAGAGCGGCCGCCACCCTGCTCTGTTTCTCTGCGCGTACGCGAGCCAGGCGGAGAAGATGAATAGTGTCGGCCACTGTTCATCCGACCGGGCCACACCGAGTTGGCTGAACCGAGTCCACTCGCCCCGCGCCGGTCACACCCGACTCGAGCCAAGTGACGCGGTCGAGCCGAACCCTCTCGCCCTGAGCCCGATCCAACCGACCCGAGCCACTTCTACTCGGTTGAGCCAAACCGTCCGACCGAACCCGAGGAATAGTACCCGACCGAGCCCAATGAACAGTAACTAGCCCAAAGTCCAAAATACATGTTTATACTCCCCGGATTCGTCTCGAGCCCAATAACCCAAATCCAAAGCCCATTTCCCCATATAGCCCTCCAATAAACCAGAAATCCCAATTTAATGGAGTCTTCCGTATTTTCTTTTATTTTCTTTATTCTTTTATTTTCTTTATTCCTAGCCTAGTCCTTCGGGCATGGAATTAATTTATTCTTAATTGTTTCGCGTTAGCTTTTGAAGTCGAAGATTCACCGGAGCAGGAGGGAGAAGACCCAGTTCAAGCCCCGTCTTCCGATGAATTTGAGTTAGTCGAAATCATTAACTCGCAAGGCAAGTCACACATACCTTGATCATGTTGAACCTACATTTCCGCTATTTATTTATTAGTATGTTCATTATTTTATTTGCGCACTGTTATTTTGTTTACAATAAATGCTTAGAATGACATGATACTAGTTATGTCCTACCACCCGAGAAAGCCCAGTCTAAATTTGATTGCCATATTTCCTTTGACAAGACCTAGTAATATTAATATGTAATCATGGTAGTTTAGAGAATCAACAACATCTACTGTTATTAAAAGATTTGGTATTTGGGAAGTGGTCCTAGGGTAAGCGAGGATCGTTGGATCCTGCGACCTAGGGTGAAGGCAAATGTTACAAATCAATGGGAGTGTTAAAGCACTGGACAGATTTGTAGAAGGGAATTTGCCACCGGTAAAAGTGCAAGGACTAGACCCTTATGCCGAGTAAAGAACATAGTGATCGCCCAACCACAAGCGTTGATACGTCAAACCTGGTCTAGTAACTGCTCAAATTCGATTGAACCTCTACATACGCAAGGCGAAGGCGAAGTGTGAGTCCATACGGAAGGGAGTTGAGAAGGGCCGTATGGAAGTTGGCGCCGTTGTTATTGTTATTGTTAATTTGATTATCAGTTGTCCACACAATAGTAGGCCGAGATAAGTCAGAGGTGGTGGCCTGGGCTTATCGAGGAAACCTACTAGGTAGAGGCTATATAAAGAATTGAGCAGTGAACAGCCTTGTTTCCTTTACTCTTTAGCGGGAGTTAAGGAATCTTGTGGGTAAAGCAGGGCAGCTCTGCAGAGTTATGACTAATGGTATTCGAATACGCCGTGCTTCCGGTAAATGAAGCTATGTTTAATGGGTGATTCCAGCAACAAGGCATAAGTAGATTTGAGAATGGTTTGGTAACATGGAAAGTTGGTAATCAAGTTTGAAACCCCTGTTGTTAATAAAATATCTCTTTCAGTTTTTAACCGGTTTCCAACTAAAACTGCATCCACACAAAATAAGACCTGTTTCCCTTTATTTGTTATACCTTGCATGAAATTATTATTAAACTCCGTGTGACTTGTTGAGTACAAGTGGTAGTACTCATGCTTGCTAAAAACATTAACAGAAATATCCAGCAATAAGGAGGCAGACGAAGGCAAAGAAGTGAAACTTTATGAGATCGAGGATGCGTGGAATTAGGGTCGTCCTCCGCTCAGGCGTGCCTGTGGCGTTCTTTTGTTTGTAAGGTATCTAAGGGCCGCTTGCCCTTCTGTAAAACTTGGCTTTTATGCCTTTATATTGCAATAAAGTTGATTTTTATCTTAAGCATGTGTTGGCAATGTTATACACTCGATGGATGTACTCGCAACTGAACAATCCTGGGCAGTTGCGAGGGTTTCATAATACTCCCAGAAATGGGGGTGTTACAGAGTGGTATCAGAGCTAGCCTGCTTGACCGTAGGATGACCCTAAGTGCATTAAGGATATTTGTGAAAACTATTTTACTTATAAAAATGAGTTACATAAAATATCAATATTACTCCTGTATAATCTTTTTCCTGTCTACCTTATCTATCAGTCTTATTTTAAAATTAAGTTTTGTTTCCTTAGACTATCTATATTTATTCTTGTCTGAATTCAAATTTTGGCGATGTGAGCAGAGGTTAAAAAAAGAAAAAAAAGATGTATGCGTTAGTATAGTTGAAACCTTTGGTAATAGAATCTTTTTGGCTGTGCAAAACAAGTTGAGATATGTACTTTGTATGAATGGTATGTACCCAGCTTGTATAAAGAATGAATGAAAGACTATTTTGCCTATTTGATAATTTGTTTGATATAGATATCTGTAGTCTTACCCTCTTCAAATTTCAGTCTTTCTATTTCGCTCTAAGTCCTTATCTGTTTCATTCTAATCTTACCTTTAAGTTCCGAATTCTTACTTCCCTATCTGACTTTATTAAAAACTCGCTGCAGACCTAACTCCCAATCCTATCAAGAGTAATTAAGATGGCTGAAACTGAAAATGGATCACAAGAGCAAGGCAACTCTTATCCAGGAAAAGCAAGGCAGCCAAACATAATAGACCTATTGGTAAAGATGGAAGAAAACCGGTGTCAAGCGGAACTTAGTCAAGCCAGCAAGATGGAACAGCACACTAAACTGTTAGAACAGATTGCTGAGAAAAGTGAAGGAAATAGTCAGCAAGGACTACCCGTACGATCAAAATGGACAGATTTTCACAAGACTAGGCCCCCAGTCTTTTCTTCATCGCCTGACCCGATGGTGGCAGAAGATTGGTTTAGAGACGTGGAGAGAAAGTTAAACACGATTCAGTGCAATGACAAGGAAAAAGTACTATATGCCTCCCATCAGCTGCAAGGCCCAGCAGCAACCTGGTGGATGAATTATCAAGCTATGGTTGGAGATCGAGAAATTACTTGGAAAGAATTTGAGGATATTTTCCGTCACACCCATGTACCGACTGGAGTGATGGAAGTTAAACGTCGAGAATTTCTCGCGTTAAAACAAGGAGAACGTACAGTCACAGAGTATCTTCATCAGTTTAACACATTGGCCCGTTACGCCCCTGATGACGTGAAGACCGAGGAGAAAAAGATGGAAAAATTTAGAGAAAGATTGCAGATATCTTTGAAGCATCATATCTCAGCTATAGACTTTAAAGATTTGCCTTCAATGGTAAATAAACTCATTATATCGGAAGAAACCAAAAAGGAGTTAGAAGATACCCAGAAAAGGAAGATAGTACAGATAACATCATCACCCGATGTACCTCGAAAACGAGTAATCCTAGTATCCCAGTACAAAAACCAGCAAGACAAGACAATGATATTTACTCCAAGACCCCAAATACAAATGAACCAGAATACCACAACTCTACCACAAGATACCGTGAGAACCTCAAATTCAAAATGCTTTAAATGTGATGGGAACCATTTTCAGAAGCAGTGTCCACAGTGGTCTCCTGCTTGTTTCCATTGTGGCCAAGCTGGTCATTTCAAGACTCAGTGCCCAAGAGGAGGACTACATTCCAAAGTGGCAAAGGCCCAAGTCAGAGCACAGACATCTTCGCCACGACAGTTGACCGCTGTACCAAAACAGGAGGAAGAAGGCCAGAGCCGACAGTTTATAGTCAAGCCAGTTGGAATTCAGACGACAGCTACAACGTCAGCAACGGACAAGGACAAAGGAATACTGAGGCCAGTCCAAGGAAGAATAAATCATATCTCGGCAAAAGAAGCAGCTAGAGCCAACGACGTCACCGTTAATACATTAAGTCGGAAGAGGTACCATGGCGAACAAGGTCAGATAGCAGCATTGGAAATTCAACAGACTCTAACAGATCAGATCAAGACAGCTCAAGAGAATGATGAGGAAACACAACGACTTGCGAAGAAAAGTCAAGAAGAAAGTTCAACTGAGTTTGTTAAAGATGACCAAGGGATCTTGAGATTCCGAGGTCGTTATTGTATACGCAATGATAAGGAGCTGAAGGACTTGATTTTACGAGAAGCCCACTCATCTCAATTCTCCATACATCCAGGAGGAACTAAAATGTATCAAGACTTAAAGAAGAGATATTGGTGGAGTAAAATGAAAAGAGAAATAGCAGAATATATCGCACGCTGTGACACATGTCAAAAGATAAAGATAGATCACCAGAAGCCATCAGGATTGTTAAATCCTTTACCCGTTCCAGAATGGAAATGGGAAGATATCGGTATGGACTTTATTACAGGATTCCCAAAAACCCGCAATGGTTACGACGCTATTTGGGTAATCGTAGACCGACTGACGAAAGTAGCACACTTCATACCGATCAAGCAAACTTATGGCAAGAACAAATTAGCAGAGTTATACTTAACCAAGATTGTGGTGTTATATGGAGTACCAAAGAGGATAGTATCTGATAGAGGAGCACAATTTACGTCTGTTTTCTGGGAAAAATTGCATGAAGCAATGGGAACAGACTTGGCATTCAGTACAGCTTATCATCCACAAACCGGAGGACAGACAGAACGAGTAAACCAAATCTTAGAAGACATGTTGCGAGCGTGTGCGCTAGTCTATGGAGCAGCTTGGGATACATGCTTACCGTTTGCAGAATTTTCTTATAATAACAGTTATCAGGCTAGTATCAAGATGGCACCGTTTGAAGCCTTATATGGAAGAGCATGTAGGACACCGTTGAATTGGACTGAAACCGGACAACGACAATTTTTAGGACCACAAATCGTTCAAGATGCAGAAGCACATGTCAGGATCATTCGAGATAAAATGAGAATAGCCCAGAGTCGACAAAAGAGCTATGCTGATAAACGTCGAAAAGAATTGAACTTTGAAATTGGAGATTTGGTATATCTCAAAGTCACGCCATTCAAGTCAGTAAAGAGATTTCAAGTTAAAGGAAAGCTAGCCCCGAGATATATTGGCCCGTTCAAGATTCTCGAGAGAATAGGCGAAGTAGCTTATAAATTGCAGTTAACACTGAATCTGGCCAGAGTACACAACGTATTTCATGTATCCCAGTTACGAAAATGTCTCCGCCATCCAACAGAGCAAGTGCCAGTTGATGACATAGACTTACGAGATGACCTATCATATGACGAAGAGCCAATTCAAGTCCTAGAAACTACAGAAAGATGGTTGAAGGGTAAAAATGTCAGATTTCATAAGATACAGTGGCGAAATCATACAGCGGACGAAGCAACATGGGAGAAGGAGTCAGACTTACAGCGAGAATTTCCCAACCTACTCATTGGCCCGAGTTGATCTCGAGGTCGAGATCCTTTTTAAGGGGGGTAGGTTGAAATAAAACCGAAATTTGAAAAGTTTCAAAATTTGCATTTGAGCTCAATTTTTGTTTTTGATTTGTTCTCCCAAATCCTCACCCTATTCCTCACCAATCTCAATCAACCGCTGCCCCAAATCCCTGCCATTGCAACCAGATTGGAGAGAGGGAGTGTCAGCTCTGTACATGTCCGAAAATCTCACCGCCTCCCCAAAGCTCACCGCCGCTCACGCCATCTTCGTGACTCCCCTCACCTGCGCCATCTCCCGCCAGTTCCACTCGGTGGAACGGCCACCTCACTCACCCCATGGCCCTTGGCACGCCACGCCAGCCTCGCAGCGGCCGTGCCCCAGCTTTTGCCGTCGCCACCGCCATTCTTTGTCGCCGCCCGTCCATTCCGCGCGCGCCACCTTCACCTCGCGCCAAAGAACACCGCCACCTCCACCTTGCGGACAAAGGCCCTTTCCACCTCCCCCTCTGCCGCCCTGACGCTCTGCACCGACCATCAATCGTGGCATTGCCACCGGCCGCCACCCGCCATGGCCGCCATGGGTTGAGCACGGCGTCGAACCGCCTCCGAGCCATTACTTAAGCAACCAAGCACTCCTCGTCGAAGCCATCACCACCACCATCCACCCGACGCCCCACAGCCGCCCCCATTCGCCCCCATTGCCGGTAATGGCCAAAATCCCCAAAACTTGAACCCTAGAGCAATGCCCCATTTTCGACCCTCCATAATTCAATTCCTTTCGCTAGTGGCATCTCCAAGCCCTCCGAAACCTCCCCGACCCACCGCCATAGCCCCTCACGGCCCCGTCTTCCCCGTCGACGTGACCACCCCGCCGCCGCAACCACCTCACCGTGGCCAGCCTATCTCCGTCTTCCCTAGCCCAAACCGCCGCCTCTATTAGCCTCCTCTACTTCCATAGATGCTCCAACACCGGTCGATTCACCCGATTAAAACCTAAATACCCCGCAACACCCAAAATGACCGATATAGGAGAGAGCCCCGCCGCCGGCGATAGCCGTCTCCGCCGGCCCGGCCACCACCAAAAATGGGGTCCTCACACCCGGCCGCACCCACTCATACCCTCCGCTCCCGTCGCGCTGCACCCTAGCTCCGCTGAGAGCGGCCGCCACCCTGCTCTGTTTCTCTGCGCGTACGCGAGCCAGGCGGAGAAGATGAATAGTGTCGGCCACTGTTCATCCGACCGGGCCACACCGAGTTGGCTGAACCGAGTCCACTCGCCCCGCGCCGGTCACACCCGACTCGAGCCAAGTGACGCGGTCGAGCCGAACCCTCTCGCCCTGAGCCCGATCCAACCGACCCGAGCCACTTCTACTCGGTTGAGCCAAACCGTCCGACCGAACCCGAGGAATAGTACCCGACCGAGCCCAATGAACAGTAACTAGCCCAAAGTCCAAAATACATGTTTATACTCCCCGGATTCGTCTCGAGCCCAATAACCCAAATCCAAAGCCCATTTCCCCATATAGCCCTCCAATAAACCAGAAATCCCAATTTAATGGAGTCTTCCGTATTTTCTTTTATTTTCTTTATTCTTTTATTTTCTTTATTCCTAGCCTAGTCCTTCGGGCATGGAATTAATTTATTCTTAGTTGTTTCGCGTTAGCTTTTGAAGTCGAAGATTCACCGGAGCAGGAGGGAGAAGACCCAGTTCAAGCCCCGTCTTCCGATGAATTTGAGTTAGTCGAAATCATTAACTCGCAAGGCAAGTCACACATACCTTGATCATGTTGAACCTACATTTCCGCTATTTATTTATTAGTATGTTCATTATTTTATTTGCGCACTGTTATTTTGTTTACAATAAATGCTTAGAATGACATGATACTAGTTATGTCCTACCACCCGAGAAAGCCCAGTCTAAATTTGATTGCCATATTTCCTTTGACAAGACCTAGTAATATTAATATGTAATCATGGTAGTTTAGAGAATCAACAACATCTACTGTTATTAAAAGATTTGGTATTTGGGAAGTGGTCCTAGGGTAAGCGAGGATCGTTGGATCCTGCGACCTAGGGTGAAGGCAAATGTTACAAATCAATGAGAGTGTTAAAGCACTGGACAGATTTGTAGAAGGGAATTTGCCACCGGTAAAAGTGCAAGGACTAGACCCTTATGCCGAGTAAAGAACATAGTGATCGCCCAACCACAAGCGTTGATACGTCAAACCTGGTCTAGTAACTGCTCAAATTCGATTGAACCTCTACATACGCAAGGCGAAGGCGAAGTGTGAGTCCATACGGAAGGGAGTTGAGAAGGGCCGTATGGAAGTTGGCGCCGTTGTTATTGTTATTGTTAATTTGATTATCAGTTGTCCACACAATAGTAGGCCGAGATAAGTCAGAGGTGGTGGCCTGGGCTTATCGAGGAAACCTACTAGGTAGAGGCTATATAAAGAATTGAGCAGTGAACAGCCTTGTTTCCTTTACTCTTTAGCGGGAGTTAAGGAATCTTGTGGGTAAAGCAGGGCAGCTCTGCAGAGTTATGACTAATGGTATTCGAATACGCCGTGCTTCCGGTAAATGAAGCTATGTTTAATGGGTGATTCCAGCAACAAGGCATAAGTAGATTTGAGAATGGTTTGGTAACATGGAAAGTTGGTAATCAAGTTTGAAACCCCTGTTGTTAATAAAATATCTCTTTCAGTTTTTAACCGGTTTCCAACTAAAACTGCATCCACACAAAATAAGACCTGTTTCCCTTTATTTGTTATACCTTGCATGAAATTATTATTAAACTCCGTGTGACTTGTTGAGTACAAGTGGTAGTACTCATGCTTGCTAAAAACATTAACAGAAATATCCAGCAATAAGGAGGCAGACGAAGGCAAAGAAGTGAAACTTTATGAGATCGAGGATGCGTGGAATTAGGGTCGTCCTCCGCTCAGGCGTGCCTGTGGCGTTCTTTTGTTTGTAAGGTATCTAAGGGCCGCTTGCCCTTCTGTAAAACTTGGCTTTTATGCCTTTATATTGCAATAAAGTTGAATTTTATCTTAAGCATGTGTTGGCAATGTTATACACTCGATGGATGTACTCGCAACTGAACAATCCTGGGCAGTTGCGAGGGTTTCATAATACTCCCAGAAATGGGGGTGTTACAATCTCTACACGCAACACCAATGACAATCCTCTCTAGTCTCCAGTTCATGGAGCAATTCTCCAACAAGTCAGGCCGCAGGGGCGGAGACAAGGGGGGGCGGGCAGGGGCCTGGCCCCCCCCCAATGGTCCACCAAATACATTAATAGGACCCCTTAATCATCCTTCATCACAGTCAATTAGTCAATTAGGCCCCTGCATTTCGAACACAAAATCATTGCTTAGTGACTTGAGAAATGATGGCTGGGAACCACTTCTTGAGGAGGTGAAAGCCTTTTGTGACAAGCACGAGATTGAGATTTCGGATTTAAATCGCAAGTAAGTTATTATCTTACCTTCAGTTTTTTAATATGAGCACAAATACATATTTTTTTTCTTATGGTACATATCTAACTTGTTTAACTACATGTCGCAATTTGTAGGTGTGTGGATGTGACCAAATCTCGGAACAAAAATGATAATACCACCACTCTTCACCATTATAAAATAGATGTGTTTAATGTTGCGGTCGACCAACAATTGATTGAGTTAGAAGATCGATTCAGTTCTCAAGCAACAGAGCTTCTATCACTTTGTGCCTCACTAGATCCAAGAAAAGATGGCTTTGACATTTCAAAGATAAGTACTCTGGTGGAAAAGTACTATCCCGCTGATTTTTCAAGTCAAGATCAAGCTCAATTGGAGTGTCAACTACCACATTTTCAACTTGATGTATGCAACCATCTAGAGCTAAGTACATTGCCATCACTTGCTGATCTAACAAAGGGACTAGTGAGATTAGGTAAAAATTCTATTTATCCAATGGTCGATAGATTGCTAAGATTAGTCATAACTCTTCCAGTATCAATAGCGACCACTGAGAGTCTTTTCAGTATGCTAGACGTATGCTACATTATTTTGTCATATGTGTTATGATTGAATTTATATGACAATATATATGCGTATGTTTAATTATATATGTGTATGTCTAATTTTGCCGACACACGGCGCCGAGGACCTATGACGCCGGCGCCTTAGCGGGTCGGCCCCCCCTTTGTCTGGATCCTGGCTCCGCCCCTGTCAGGCCGTACATTTTTCTCGTTTTCTTAGCAAGAATTGATCGACGCGAACACGAATAATTCAAACATGATGGGTGCCTCCAAGTTCCAACGATTTCAATATGGCCGAAATGAAATGAATTGACATGATAGCGGCACTGGAGATATGCAACTGCAGCTTGACACCGTCAATGAAAATGTACAGAGCTTGACGGTGAAGGCAGTGACTGTACGCACACACGAAAGACGAAAGATACAGTAGTAGCTAAGTCGGAGGACGAGCATTCACACACACTACACTCGTACCTAGAGATGTCAACGGGTATAAACCCGCTGGGTTTTGTTATTCCAAACCCGTGCCCATCAAAGTTGGACGTGCCCACTAAAAAACCCATGCCTATGACGGGTGCAAATGTTTGCCCAGACCCATGCCCACTTGGTTAACGGGTACCCATGGGTCACCCGTCGGGTCAGTAATGCGAGCTGCAACAATGGTTAATGGAGAGGAGGAAGAAGTTCACCGGCCATCTTCGTTGGAGTCGGAGGGCAGCGCCATGGCCAAGGGTCTACTGCTGTGATGTGCGTTGGCTGCGGCGTGGGGGCGGCGGGCTGAACTGGAAGGCGAGGTGACGGCGAGGGCGTGCGGGAGGACGAGCGTGCGGCGAGAGTGACAGGAGCAGGAGCGGGAGCTGTGGGACGGGAGGGCGAGCGTGGAGACTGCCGGAGACCGAGCACGGAGCGCCAGATGCGCCGCCGCTGCGGCGGCTGTTGAATCGGGGTGGGGACAGGGGAGGAGTGAGTAGTGACCGTGGCGAGTGCTAGCTAGGGTTAGCCGTATGGGTAATGGGGCATTGCCGCATTGGATTTGGGGGCTTAGGGCTAAATGGCTAATGGGCTATGGGTTGGGCTGTGTTACGATTATTGCTCTAATTTCTACGCTTTATTTCTTGCAAATCATGCGATGCATAAACTGATTACAAGCATAGTAATTTATATGCCTAAGACTCCTAATAGCAAACGACTAGGACTTCGAATTGGACGCTACTTCAATTCGAATTACAGATGAAAACGAACTCTATTACGCTAGGACTCTTAAGTCAAGATTAAATCTAACAATCTCCCCCTTAATCTTGACTTTCTAACTTCTTTCCATCTTGTTTGAGTTTGGACGGCGACACGTCTCAAACGTCCCTGACTCAACTCATCTTCAGAGCACTTCATCTTCGCTGAGCTCTTCAGCAACGAACGCTTTCTTCGTCTTCGGCTTTGGGCACTCTGAAGCGAAGTGTCCATAATCATTGCAGTTATAACACCTCACTTTTGCCTTATCAAACCTCCGACCTTTACGGCCATTGCCATCACCCCTGGAAGCGTTCTTGCCTTGACGCTTTGATTGAGCCTCCCACTCGGCGCGAGTCAACAAGAGTTGTCCTTCACCTTTGTTGCTAGTGTCATGGATGCGTTCCTCATACGCCTTAAGACGACCGATGACCTCCTCCATGGTCATTGTCTTTAGGTCTCCAAATTGCTCTATGACTGAAGCAATCGGGAGAAACTGTGAGGGAATAGCACGAAGGAATTTCTTTACCACATACAACTCTTCCACCTTCTCGCCAAGGCCCCGTATCTTGTTGACGATGACCGTCAACCGGACGGCGAAGTCATTGATCGACTCCGTTTCCTTCATACGCAGCACCTCGAACTCGGTTTTGAGAGTTTGTACCTTTGCTTCCTTCACGCGATCTGCTCCAAGATGCATCTCTTTCAACGCCTCCCACGCGGCTTTGGCCGTCTCCTTTTCGGCCAGTAGGAAGAGCGTCTCTTCTGGGATGCCCTGGTAGATGGCCGCCAATGCCATCTGATCTTTGCGCATATCGACGTTGCTGTTCTCGATCGCATCCCAGACACCTTGAGCCTTCATGTATACCTTCATCTTGATTGCCCATGCTGCATAATTGCTCTCCGTGAGCATCGGATAATGCAGCGAGATGGCGGAACTCCCCTTCGCCATCGTACCGGAAGATGCCTCGTTGCCGTCGAGACCGCTTTCCGATTCACGCGACATGATCTTGGGCGCGGATCAAAAAACTCCGGCTACTTTGAAGACCCTTGGACGGAGAGAAACGGAAAGAAAAATTACCGTTTTTCCTTTTTCTCTTTTCCTTGAATTTTGCTCTTGCTCTTGCTTGGACCTGCTTTTGCTGCTCTTGCGTTTGGGATGGATGGTCCTGGTGCTTAGGATCTCCTTTTATTTGGCTGTCGGGGCAGTCCACTTCAGAGTCGATTCCACTCGACCGGATCTGACACGGTCTCGACTTGGTCCCCTCTTCGCGCATGCAGGAACTTGCTTCGGATTGGGAAAGCCCGACGCGTATGCAGAGTATGCCACAATCGCACGCCTTTTCCTTCCCCTTTTGCAACTCCCCCATCTGCCTGTGCGCCTTCTTCATCTCCCGTCGGCAGCACACACGGGCGCTCCTCCCACCTTACCGCCGCTCCGCATCTTCCTCCGTCAGGCCCGGCCATCGGCGCCGATTCTTCCTCCTCCTCGGCAGGAGCCTCCGCCGGCGCCTCCCCGCGGTCGGCCGCTCCCCCTCGGGCTGCGTCTCCGCTGCCTCCTCCACCCCTCGGCACTGGCCTCCGCCGGCGCCTCCTCTTCGCGCGGCTCCCCCCCGTCGGCAGTGCCTCCATCCCGCGCGGCTCCCCCGTCGGCAGCGCCTCTACCCCGCGCGGCTCCCCCGTCGGCAGCGAGGCGGCTTCGGGCGGTCGGTGGCGAGGGCGGCGGTCCGAGCGGCCGGGCACGGAGGGCAGCGCGGCGAGCGGCGGCCGGATGCGGGAGGCCGGCGCGGCTGGTGGCGGCGGATCCAGCCGGGGGTATTACGCGAGCGGCGGCGGCCTCTTCAGCGGCGGCGGCGGTGGTGGCGGCCGGATCTGGCCGGATCCGGCCAGATCCGGGCTACTTCGGGTGCGGAGAGGTGAAGCACGGGCGGCCCGAGCGGGCGGATCTCGCGGGCGAAGACGGCGGCCGGGCACGGGACCAGGCGGCGACCTCAGGCTTCGGGTCTCCTCCTTCCTCTCTTCAGCAGCGGCGGCGGCGGCCTTCTACTCCACGGCGGCGATGTCGGCGGGACTCGGGCAGCCCGAGGATGGCCCCGATCTGGGCACCGGCAGAGGCTGGGCGGGCGCCGCCTTCGATGGGTGCGTCGGTGACCGGGCGGGTGCGGCTGCCGGTCGAAATCGGCGACGGCGCTTGCTTCTCTGCAGCGGCGAAGATGGCCGGGTCCGGGTGGAACTACCGACGACGGCGAGATCAACGGTGGCCACCCCCGGGAGTGGAGATTGCTCCTCCCGGGGGAAGCAGCGGAAAAACTCGAGGTTTTCTCTCAATCTCTCAAGCTCTAATCTTCTAGCTCTGATACCAATTGTTACGATTATTGCTCTAATTTCTACGCTTTATTTCTTGCAAATCATGCGATGCATAAACTGATTACAAGCATAGTAATTTATATGCCTAAGACTCCTAATAGCAAACGACTAGGACTTCGAATTGGACGCTACTTCAATTCGAATTACAGATGAAAACGAACTCTATTACGCTAGGACTCTTAAGTCAAGATTAAATCTAACAGGCTGGTTTGCCTGGGAGGCTGGGAGCCTGAGTTTATAACTCCTATAGATCGGGTTTATATTACCCATGGGTTTACGGACTTCGAATTGGACGCTACTTCAATTCGAATTACAGATGAAAACGAACTCTATTACGCTAGGACTCTTAAGTCAAGATTAAATCTAACAGGCTGGTTTGCCTGGGAGGCTGGGAGCCTGAGTTTATAACTCCTATAGATCGGGTTTATATTACCCATGGGTTTACGGGTTTGGGTACTATAGGAACGTACCCAAACCCGCAGACCCGATGGGTTGGGCTTTTTGCCCATTAAGAGACCCATGAGTTAGGAAATTGACTCAGACTCATACCCTAATAGAGTAAAAACCCACTGAGTATCGGGTTTCGTGTACCCATTGCCATCTCTACTCGTACCTCACACACATGTATGTGTATCCTATTGACACATACGCTAAGACTTAAGCAAAACTCATTAGATAAATCTTGAATTTATCTAGTACCTTACAGAGTATGGATATACACTTTTTCCATTGAACGCGCACATGTGTGTAAGGTGAGTTATCCAGGGCCGATCCAAGGATTGAAGTTGGGCGGATGTAGTGACCCGTGTTATTACTAAAGGGTAATAACATTAGTTAATAAATTATTACTCGTGTATTCAGTAGAACATCGTTTTGTAGCTAAATTCTGGTTTTGTCACTGGATGATAACATGGGATTGTGTATGCGGAAATTCTAGCTTTCAGCAAATTTTTTTTTAACAATGCGAACGTGTGATGCGTGTGTAGATGACACTTGTTAGGTGTATTTGGAGCCACGTTCGTACATTAACGAGTTTACATAAGGCGTTGGACAGCTAGTGATGGGTGGCACCGCTGTCCTAGAAGAGGGTGGCTGCTGATGAGCGGTTGGAAATGTAGTGTTTTGCATGCCGAATATCATTGGTAAAATAGCATGCAGTGCACAGGGTGGGGAAGGATCGAGGGTCCATAAATGTCAGCAAAAACAATCTTTCCGCATGAGCAATGGCACATATGAGCCTTTTCTAAGAAAAATATGTAAGGGTGCAAAATCAATTTGAAGTTAGATTTACGCTCGTTCCAAATGGTGTTGGCTTCTTACTTTGTTGGTTTCCGGCTTTTTTAAACCAAAAGTCAGTTGAAACGTATCGATTTTAAATTTCAGCTTTTTTTGTTTTTCTTTTTTTATTGCTAATGGTATTTTCATTTTTCCCCATATTTCTTTATTTTTTAGTTAAATGATACAGAAAAACTTAACAGTCATTGTAGTACAATTTTAGTTACAACAGAAAGCCACAGCTAACAACGGTTGGAAGGGCAGCTTACATTCAATGTGATGATTAAGCTCGATCGAATATATTCACCTCTCAGCTTTCACTATGGGTTGAAGCAACGATATTAGCTGATTTGTTAATCACGAACAGTTAGTGGCTTATGAGCTGTCTACTAGTAACTTCCAAGAAACCCCGCTTTCTCACCTCCCAGCATTTTTGCTGCCCGTACTGTTTCGAGGATGTCGTGTAGAATCATCGGACTTCTAGAAGTAGAAGAAGAGGAGGAGAAAAACTAGAGAACGATTCTCAATTTTTTTTTTCTCTTGCTCACTCTCTCACGCGATGGTCGACAAATATGGCGCCATTGTTATCACTATAGGTTCATCGTGCCTTGGATTGTAAAGGGAGGCTGGGCCGGGCAGAGAGGGTAGTGGGCGGTGTTAAAGGATGGGTCGACAAGGTAAAATCTAAAAAGTTATTACATTGAGCGGGATGGCCGGTGGCACGATGAGCTCACCGCTGGGTAGTGGCGGAACTGAGCCTTAGGCCGCTGAGGTAATAGCTTGAGGTATAATGTTATTGCTAAATAAAAAGGAAAATTGGTTACAAAGATTTCTAGTGGACTGGATTCGTGGTCTAGCCGCTGGCCGTAGGGGAAGACGGTGCAGGGCGGAGGACGAGACGTGTGGAGTTAACAACGACCGAAAGTCGAAGGCGAGGAAAAGGAGGGAAAAGACAGCGAGAGAAGCGGGAGCTATGCAGCTTCCGTAGTACTTCCTGAAGAAGAAAAGAAAAGGAAGAGGCCGGGGGGAAGGGAAGCGACTTCTCTGGGGTATGACCCCATTTGCTCTCCGTGAGGTCTGCCTCAGATGGAAGACACGTGTGCACGCACCAATCTTCGCGCAAGCTTCCTCCCTCTTCCTTCTCCCCCGAAGCAAGCGCGGCCGGCCACTTCTTCCCACGCCGCCTTCCGTCCAACCTCGCCGTCGCCGTCGAGGTAGGCCTCCGCCGCCGCTGCCGCCGCCGCCGCCGAGACGGCTCCATCCAAACATGGACGCCTCCGCTGCCTCGACCGCGCCGCCGGACTCGTGGGAGACGGCCGACCTGGACGAGCCCATGAGCCGCCTGCTCCTCTCCGCGCGCCGCGTCTCCTCCTCGCCGGACCTCCCGAGGACGACCCGCCGCCGCCGCAGCCCCCCGTGCCCGCGCGCGACGATTTGGTCGCGCAGGTGGATCAGTTCCTCCGGGAGGCCCTCTGCCGCATCCCTTTTTTTCCTCATCTCGTCTCCCTCACACCCCTCCTTCCCCAGCCTCGCCGTCGCCTACCTCGAGCTCACCGGACCTCGCCCCTCCTCGCCCTGCGCCGAGCCCTCTCGCGCTGAGGTCGGTGGCCGGTGGATGGATCCGTCTCGGCGGCGGCATCGCGCGCGGGCGCGGGGGGCTGCAGCGGCGGCGGGTCGTCCTCGGTGAGGTAGGCGACGGCGAGGCTGGGGAAGGAGGGGTGTGAGGGAGACGAGATGAGGAAAAAAAGGGATGCGGCAGAGGGCCTCCCGGAGGAACTGATCCACCTGCGCGACCAAATCGTCGCGCGCGGGCGCGGGGGGCTGCAGCGGCGGCGGGTCGTCCTCGGTGAGGTACGGCGAGGAGGAGACGCGGCGCGCGGAGAGGAGCAGGCGGCTCATGGGCTCGTCCAGGTCGGCCGTCTCCCACGAGTCCGACGGCGCGGTCGAGGCAGCGGAGGCGTCCATGTTTGGATGGAGCCGTCTCGGCGGCGGCGGCAGCGGCGGCGGAGGCCTACCTCGACGGCGACGGCGAGGTTGGACGGAAGGCGGCGTGGGAAGAAGTGGTCGACCGCGCTTGCTTCGGGGGAGAAGGAAGAGGGAGGAAGCTTGCGCGAAGATTGGTGCGTGCACACGTGTCTTCCATCTGAGGCAGACCTCACGGAGAGCAAATGGAGTCGTACCCCAGAGAAGTCGCTTCCGGGGGAAAAGGGCCCAAGGGCGCTGCCCTGGAATGACCAGAGCGCACCAAGGGGCATTTCCGTACTTTCAAGCACCGTATACACGCTCGCTCTTGATACCTATACCACCGCATACGAGCCCTGTGAGCCGTACGCGCGTGTGTATAAATTATTATGCACCCTCCGCTTCGTGGCCGTCTCTTAAAAGAAAGAAAGAAAAACCCATCTCTCTCTTCTCTGGTGTGAGGTGGCGAGCCCGAGGAGCGGAGGCCACGGGTCTAATCCGCCCGAGCGGAGCGTGGCGAGGAGGGGAGGGCGGGGGCGAGCGCCAGGGACGGGGGCTTGGTCTGGGCTCGTCTCGTGGAGTATACGGTGAGCTCCCGGCGATCTGGCGGCGAGTCGTTTTGCGTAATATTGTTGGGGGTTTTGTTACGAGTTCTTTTTGCCTGCATTTTGGTTTTACGCGGGCTTGTTGGAGTCTCGTCGTTAGATCTGGCGGTTTCTTTGTGAATTTGATGCTGGGGAATTTTTTGATGCGAGAACGGGTTTTAGCGTTTCTTTCGTGTAGATTTTGTTCTGATATGGGGCTAGTGTGGCCAAGTTTTGATTTTGAGGGCATTTTTTGCTTGGGCAATGTAGGCTTTTGGCTTTTCACATTTTTGCGTGGAACGGACATGAATAGGGCTCGAGGAATGGAGAAGTTGGGAGTTCGGGTAGATTGCGTTGGAATGTGCTCCTGTTCTTGCCAAAGAAACGGGGGCATTTTTACAAATATATATTTGCTTAATTCGATTGGAAATATGAACCAAATAACAATATCATTTGGGTCTCTGTTGGGATTCCTATTTGCTGAGCATTTCTTTTAATTTTGCGTCTTGGAGCTGAACCAGAAAAATGATTGAATTTTTCTGGACTTGGAGGCGTTTGATGATCGTCCCAAAGTTCGGTCTTATCCCAACTTGAAATGTTTTTTTATTGGAGCATTGCCCCCTTTTGCCAAATTGATTCAAATGGAGCTCAAATAGCCTCAAAATTTGGTGGACACTTCTTTTGGCAGCTGGATCCGGTGGTTCATGTCTCAAATTTCAAGAGAACTGTTTGTTAACTCGGATTCTCAAAACTCAAATATGAAAAAAATTGATTTGCTTCTTTTTGTAGGCAGCTCGATTCTGCATGCCAAATCTGGAAACTTTATTCGCATTATGTTCATTTTGCTTTTGATCTCTTTCACGAGGAAGAAAGTTCTATATTTCGCGCTTTCTTGATTGTTGCCGTGGAAACTAGAAAAAAAATTCTATTGCAAATGCGCATATATCCTCCTATAAAGCTCATCCTTTCGTCAATTCTTCCTTCAGCTTGGCCCTTCTAGTGTGTGATTTCGAGCAATTTTGGATCTTGAAGTGCGGTCCAATCATGGCTGGGTCCCTTGCCGCCTCGGCGTTTTTCCCTGGCCGAGGGTCTTCCCCGGCCGCATCGGCCAGAGGCTCCAAGAACACCATTGGTGAATTACCGGAGAATTTGAGTGTCCGCGGCATTGTCGCGAAACCTAACCCGCCTCCCGGGGCCATGCAAGTGAAGGCGCAGGCCCAAGCCCTTCCCAAGGTTTATGGCACCAAGGTTAACCTCAAGACTGCAAGCTCGGACAAGGAGGAGACAGTGCCTTACAGTGCTCCGAAGACCTTCTATAACCAACTGCCGGATTGGAGTATGCTTCTTGCAGCTGTCACGACCATCTTCCTGGCCGCAGAGAAGCAGTGGACACTGCTTGACTGGAAGCCGAAGAAACCTGACATGCTTGCTGACACATTTGGCTTTGGTAGAATCATCCAGGACGGGCAGGTGTTTAGGCAGAACTTCTTGATTCGGTCCTATGAGATCGGTGCTGATCGTACAGCTTCTATAGAGACATTAATGAACCATTTACAGGTGACACAATGACTCTATGCAGCTTTTGTTTTTCTTCCGTATTTTCTCTTTCCACTATTGATGCATTTTGTTTCTGTCAGGCTTACACTAATTCGAAGTTTTGCAGGAAACGGCTCTTAACCATGTGAAGACTGCTGGCCTCCTTGGTGATGGTTTTGGTGCTACGCCGGAGATGAGCAAACGAAACTTGATCTGGGTTGTCAGCAAAATTCAGCTTCTTGTTGAGCAATACCCCTCATGGTACTTTTCTGCAAACCATAATTGTCCATGTCATTTTCTTGGCAAGCCCCTCTTTTTCTTTGCTTTCAATTCAGTTCATAACCGTACCATCTCTTGTGCATTATTTATAGAGTCGTACATTTTCTTCTGTCACATTTAATTTCACAAATTCATGTTAGTTCCACAGTGTAATGTTATATTTATTTACTACTTCCTCTGTTCACAAATATAGGCCGTTTGTCAGTTCCGGTCAAGTTTTGACTATTAATATATGTTAAAGTATATAAACTGACTACATGATAATAGTACCATTAGATTTGTCTGGTAAAATTCTTTCATAATATATATTTATTATTATTATTGCTAATATATTATGATAATAAATCATAGTCAAAATTTTGCATTGGAGACCATAAAACGTCAAAAATGACATACATTTGTGGCCGGAGGGAGTATACCATAATATTCTATGGATTGTAGACTATTTGAATTCATTGATGCACATTCGGTGGCTGTTAGGTCCATCACAAAGAGTTCATAACCAAAATGACTACATGTTTTTCGCCCTGCTACAATTTTAGGGGAGATATGGTTCAAGTTGACACATGGGTAGCTGCTGCTGGCAAAAACGGCATGCGTCGAGATTGGCATGTTCGGGACTACAATTCTGGCCAAACAATCTTGAGAGCTACAAGGTTTGGATTCCATCTTTTTGCATACATTGCATTTCTCTCTTTGATTCATGCTGTTTGGTAGCATCTTTTTCAGTCATTAATTGTGCTTCCTTTTTGACACTTGTTTGCAGTGTTTGGGTGATGATGAATAAGCAGACTAGAAGACTTTCAAAAATGCCAGATGAAGTTAGAGCTGAAATAGGCCCATACTTCAACGACCGTTCTGCTGTAACAGAGGAGCAAGGTGAAAAGTTGGCTAAGCCAGGGAACAAAGTCAATGGCGCTGCTACCAAACAGTTTGTAAGAAAGGGGCTTACTGTAAGTCGGTTAGATATCCATAGTTATGATCGTTCATTTTACTGATTGTTCTCATGTGCAAGATTTCTCATGGATACTCCTTTTTTTTTGCAACAGCCTAAGTGGGGTGACCTTGATGTCAACCAGCATGTGAACAATGTGAAGTATATTGGGTGGATTCTTGAGGTAATTTCCTTCCCCGCTTTTTTCAATGTTTGGACAAAAAAAGTCATGGCTTCTATCCTGCCCTGCTTGTAAAGTTCCATGTATCGATATTTAGAGCATCAGGTGTGGTTGTTTGTAAAGTAGACATCATTAGTCTCATTCCTAGTCATCTGCCGAGCTGCTTAACTCTTTTATAATGATAAGTTGTTAAGATTCCTGAGGTTTTTTTTTCTTCTTTTTCAGAGTGCTCCAACTTCAATACTGGAAAAGCATGAGCTTGCAAGCATGACATTGGATTACAGGAAGGAGTGTGGCCGTGACAGTGTGCTGCAATCACTTACCACCGTCTCAGGTGAATGCACCGATGGTAACCCAGACTCTGCCATCCAGTGCAACCATCTGCTTCAGCTGGAGTCCGGAGCTGATATCATGAAGGCTCACACAGAGTGGCGACCGAAGGGAGCACAGGGTGAGGGAAACATGGGGTTTTTTCCAGCTGAGAGTGCATGAATGCTTCTGATATTAATCTGGCAAGCATGGGTTCCTATGAAATGCAAATTCTAAGCTTGGCTAGTAACACAGGACAAACGCTTGATGGCAGAAAATTTGGGGCGCCGGGGATAAGCCACATATATAACCCAACCTGGGTTTTGTGTGGCACATTCAGATTTCAGAGACTGCAATGCGCATAGTGAAAGCTTGTTCATACACCCAAGAGGTTTGGGAGACAATGCTCCAATTGGAAAGCCTTGGCAGGATGAGGAACTTCACCGGTGGTACTGAAGTAATTTGAAGCTTGGGTTAGAACAGAAAAGGGTGGAGTTGCGATTATGGAACAAGAGTGAGGCCAGATTTTTTAGACAGGACGGAGTTGTGTTTGTGATGCTGATTGCTGAACAAGATTATGCAGAAGTTGGATTGATTTTGACCTGTGTTTGGATTGAGGCCGGATCAAAGATTTACAATCGATATAGATAAATAAATGTACTAATTTAGCCCAGCTGGGTGTGGAGGCGATCCCTTGTAACAGCCTAATCTGTACATTCTTACCATCTCATTAATTGAATCGCAGTCCTCCTGCGTTTTCATTAAAAAATTTGTATGTCAAATGATCCATTATTGTTTGTGTCAAATGGTTTTACTTTAAGCTTACTGTGCTCACCCAAGCTTCTTCATTATTATTTTTTTCTTATCTGCGAATTCTTTTTTTTTATTTCTGCGCAATTGTTCTGGAGACAGGCTGTGGGTATGGGAAGTTGTTTGAAGCATGTAATTGACTCTTTGTTCTGCTCGAAGTTTCTCTAGTTGGCGCCTGCCTGAGAAGAACCTCTCTCCTTAGCACGACTGCAGGGCCCGCTCGCTTGAGCTTTCACTTTTAAATCACTATTCGCTTACGCAATTTTACTGTCAGTTATAAATAATTTTACTATCAGACATATATAATTTTACTGTCAGTCACAAGTAATTTTACTGCACAGTTACCTATCCGCGCTTAGAAGAGTACAGTAAATTTAACATAAGTAATTTTATTGATAACCAGAAGCAATTTTACTGCACTACTGTTTGACGTGAGAAATCGCTCATGTTTTTCTTGCTGCGGGGTATAAGGTGCGAGCATGTCAATGTACTAAAGTACACAAAAAAATAGATAAATATAAGAAAGATAGGAAAAACATGCATTTTATTCATTCATTTGATAATAACAAAATTATAGATTCTCTTTATATAAGTGTGTTCCATAGTCTGCTTTGTATAACAAATCTGCCATAGGCAATGTGATGTCTTGATTCTCGGTGCCTCGGAAGGCTCCTAGTTAATTACATCTGCAGAGTACACCCACAGAATATCTCAGATTAAACTGCGCATTGGTCGTCGTCTTCAATTTTCGCTTCACGTTCTCTATGCATGTAATGAATGGTTGATATAAATGTGAGCGTTGGCATAATCCATAGCCTCGTCGGTTTATGGGGCCGTTGACAACGGCCTTTGCATTGGCCACGCCCTCCCGTGTCGTTCGACCTCGTCAATATCGAACGTCACAAGGAAATGAAGTGATCGAAAACATGCATAGTTTGCACTAAGCTTGACCGATTTGACGACACAGTGGCAGAATCGGGGTAGTAGACATAATCTAAATAGTGGGTTAGCAGAGTAAGACACCAGGGTCAAGCATCGACGTGGTCGAAAGTGACTGCTGGGAATGACTTCTCGGAAGCCAAAAGCCATCGGAGTGGTCGGTAGTAAAAAACCGAAAGCCATCAGCCTTCAGGAGTGGTCGGTGGTCAAAAACTATCATAAGTTGTCCGTAGTCAAAAGCCATCGGAGGTTGTTCATGGTCGAAAGCTATCGTGATCGAAAGCCATCAGAGGTCGTCTGTGGCCGAAAGCCATCGGAAGTTGTCCATGGTTGAAAGCCAGTTGCCAGTTCGCCAGAGTCATCCGAGTACCAAAGGTCATCGGAGATGCTCGAGTACGGTAAGCGTTCGTGAACGACCGAGTATTAAAGTCAGTTGAGGATGTCCGAGTATGATAAGTGATCAAAGGCGTCCGAGGCGGAGGCCTCCATCTTCGACAAGCGGTCGAAGGCACTCAACTTTGACAAGAGGTTGGAGGCATCCAACTTTGACAAGTGGTCGATGACGCTCGTGTACGGCGAGTGGTCATAAACGACCAGGTATTGAGGGCGGACAGCATTGTTCGAGTACAATGAATCAACCAGCGACGTCCAAGCATGAAAGGCGACTGGAGACGTTCGAGCATAGGCGGCGATCATAAGTGACCAGGTACCAAAGGTGCTTGGTGCCACCCGAGCACGACAGGGGAAACACCAAGATCGCAAGGGCAAGGCATCCTCACTAGATTGGAGCGGTGGTCGACGATGTCGTATGTCTTAGACATTGAGAGGGTCCATGCAAGTAACGCCATCAACCTCGCCTTATGGAGCTATCATCAGAGTAGGGGTATAAGTGGGACAAACCTGGTACATAACAGATCATCGTGGGCACGCACCACATGTAAGAGTGGGGGGCTTCGTGCTTTAAGCCCATGGGATCAAAGAGTGATCAGCAATCTTGACAGCCCCTTCGTCGTGGACACGGGCTGCACAATGGCGAGCTCCAAGGTACTTAAACGACGGTATTACCGACCACAATTGTGTCATTTGGCAATCTTCCCGACACGCCGCCGTCCATTGACATGCAAGATGTCTAAATAGCAGAGAAAGAGAAAAGGGGAAGTTCTTTACCATCTTGAGCATGGTACGCCATGACTTGGGTCTGTACAGATTGCTTCCTTGGGTTCCTTTGCCTTCTCTTCCTTCTGGCCGTGAATCTTTTCCGTGTATGCCTTCTGTGTGTATGTATGCCAATGGGGTGTCTCCTTCGTCTCTGCCCGACCTCCTTCTCCATGAGTTTGTCAGAGTCTTGACCATCTATGCGTGTCGGTGTGTGTGTTCCTCTCTGTCCCCTTCTCCTATTAGGTCTCCTTTTATAGGCACAAGCAAGGGTCGTCGGCAATGTACGCAGCTCCCACACAGTGCCAATCATTCCCTGATTTTTGGGATCGAATTCCTGATCTGATCACTAAAACTTTCCTTCCAAACCTTTGCTTTCCATGTCAAAAAAAGATCTGTTGAGAAGTACTTCCATAAAATGGAAATACGGTGTAATTATCTTTCCGTTGTAAATATGATCCGCCCAGAACAAATCTCTTTCTTCCATCTTGGTGCATAAGTTGTCATTAGTTGGTCGTGCGCTGCGCTGTGCATGCATCGACTGTTGGAATTAATTTTGGTTGTTGATAGTTCTCAAGTGTATAGTTGTGCGTCGAGTACTCAGTGTGTTCGAGTGCCGTGTAGGAGTCAAAAGCCTCAGAGTTAGTGAATAGTTGGAGACTCCGGAGACTCGATCGCAATCATGAGTCAAACTATGTAGTGAATCGGTTGTAGCTACAGTAAACCAGTCGTACGTACAGTGATCCAGCCGTAGCAGTCTTTAGGCCCACAGTGCACCTTTAGTACTTGTAAGCTATGGCACCGTGGTCAGCAAGCCATGGTCGTAGCGATGCGATCAAAATAGCGTGGTCGACATAATATGGTCGGAACAAAGTGGTTGGCACAACGTAGTCGAAAGCAACGTAGTCAAGGACCTACGAACTCAGGGGGCGATCTTGATGCTACGCCTCACAATTGGCCTTTGGCGTGCAACCATACAAGGCGCGACGCGTTGACCACTTTATGGATTGTTTCACATGCCGCTTCATGATCTGATTTTCAAGAAATTAAATCTTACTTATACCAAGTCCTCTTTTTAAACATATATCTTCTTATTTGCTTTAACTTGATATATTTGCATAAAAACTTACCAAACAACTACAATAAGAAAGTTACTGTTTATGTTAGGTTAGACTGGGTTGCCGATCCAAGCACTATATAGTCACACCGGACCCAACATATTCGTATCCTATCATGTCTTGAGTCAAGATAACAGTACTATACCTTGTGCCAGCTCTCCTCGCACCTAACCGACGGACGGACGCCGCTGCGGGAGCCTTGGCTGGTGCGGACTTGTTCGTTAATTCTTGGTGCGCTTTGAATTGATGGATCACGACTCGAGTTAGGGCCTGCCTGGCCGTCCCTTCCCGGTGGATCGATTTATCGCTGGTCCTAGATCTTGTGACGCGGACAGTCGATCGGATCGGGCGCTGTTGGACTGCTGCTGCTCCAGTGGTAGACACCACTCGGTTGGTTTTGGTGGACGGATCTGCATGTGCAGAGCTTGAGCACAGGAAGTCAGGAATGGTTGGTTTGCGTATTCATGTTCATGACGGTAGAGTGTGGGACACCGTACTCTTTCTGCCTCGTAAAAAGTTTACAAGTTGTTTTAGAATAAGTACGGTTATATTTTTAAAAACACTTTCCTGCTATTGTAATTTCATTAAATTTTACAAATGTATTATAGTAGTAATCAATGATTAAAGTTATAATATATGTCCAAAATGATTAGTACTAATCAATTCGCTGCCGGGCACAGCCCAACGACGATCTCCAGCAGCAAGGCAGCAGCCCAGCAGCCAGCAAGAGCGGAAGCGTAAATATAATAGTAAACTTACTCATGAGCCGATTAGGCCGAAGTCAATAAATTGCAGCAGCGGAATGAAGCACACAGGTGGGACCTTCAGGACATGCCCACAGGTAGCCAACTGGAGGTTCGCGACCTAGCCTTTGACATCTTCATCTTCTCGGCCAGCTTGTCCAATCTTGTTGCTGAGGCGAGGTGATTTGATTCCTGATTCTGAATTTTGTCGCAAAAGCGAGCGTGAGCACTCCGACCCCGTGCTCCGCGAGCCAATACACAGAATGCAAATAAATAGTATGCATGGCTTAACAAAGGAGAGGCTCGGGTTGTTTATTTGCCATAAACGCGTCTAGTAGCATTTCTATTATTATATCATATTGTTGTTTTTGTGACCTAAAGACTCCTCATTGCAAATGACATCATCGACTTAATCCACCAAAGACTCACGCTCTTTATTAACTTCTGTCTAAGACTCCCAACAGCGATTGCCATAATTGACTTAATCCACCGAGATTACACTTCCTTTATTGAGTGTTCTCTAAACTCCAAACAACATGTGTCATCCTCTAATCAATCCTCCGATCATATTCTTTCTGTATTGGTTGTTGTCTAAGACTCAAAACAGCAAGTGACATTATCCAATTACTCCACCGATTTTACACCTTCTATATTTATTGCTGTCTAAAACTCCAAACAGCGAGTGACATCACTTAAATAATCCACCGATTACACACACATTTTATATTCAGTGCTGTCTAAACTCCAAACAGCGAGTATCCTCAATTATATAATCCACCAATCAATTTCTGCCTAAATCCCCAAATAGCGAGTATCATAATTTATATTATCCACAGATCACTTGCTACCTAAAACTCCAACCAGCTTGTGACATCCTTTACCTAATATCATTTAATTCATCCACCAATATCTTTTGCATTCTAAGTTCCTAACAATCCAATCCTTTGGTTATTGATCCACAACCATAATCTGTTCCTCCCATAATCGACCTTATTTTTATATTATCTATCTCCAACCAAAAACATTAATATATTTCCACCAAGAATATCATTGATCAGATCTACGATTCATTAGTGTACATCCATCGAACATATTACTGATCAAGGTTATACTCCAATACTGGTTATTATTCCTCCAACATTCTCAAAAATCCGATTCATCTATCTAGTGTTTGATCAAATCCTATAAATCCCAATATTATCAACATCCTCCAAGAATTTATATTAGTTATTGGTGTCATAACCCGACAATTAACTGTGCACTTCCTAATACTCCAAAAGTCACATAAATCATCTATCTAGTCTATATATCCATTTGGGCTCCACCAATTTGTTTCTCCCAAAATTCACACTATCGTTTCCTATTTATGATCGACCTAAATCCACCAATACCTTTATGTGCATACTACAAACATCCATCTTCTTTACTCACGACTCTTTTTATTATACCCATGTTTTATTTTGTAAGAATAGAAATACCACTATTTGAATTACAATACATAAAATTTTCTGAGACCTAGCAGCTTTTGCACAAAACATAATGTTCAAAGAATATTAACATGATTGTCCATACATATGGCATCACACCATATGCTTAATAACACCATAATTTTGCCATACCTATGGCATCTCACCGTATAACACCTTTCAGCGTTATAGCCGCTTAACTTACCACTGGGACAACACCCAGGACAACTCAAATCAGGGTTTTCCACTGCCCTCCACTTTTCCATCCCACCCACAAAACATTTTGAAATAGAACTATATCTGGTTAAGTTCCCATGTCCGCCCTTGACCGTGGGCACGGCTATTCGAATAGTTTTGACTCTGCAGAGTTTACACACTTTACCCACAAGAGACAGTTCACTCGTTGCCCCGCACGATTCCTTAGTAGTGCGGTTGAGCGAACCATCACGGTAACCGTTCAAAGTACCTCGCCCCTTCCATCATCTCACCCTATGGGTCGTTCCCGCTTGCGGTGGGTCCCATACGTTGTGCGGGATGTTCTCCTTCTGAACGCCTAGCAGATGATTACCACACTGCTAGCACGCCACAGCAGAACCTCACCCTCCGCGGATGTCCCATTCAAGCCCGCCACACAGACAGCCGCTTGCACCACTCCACTCCTCCACTGATGATGATGACTTTCAGGGTCCGGTAAATTTACTAGGCCAAGTTGTACTTTACAGACTTGTGGTTGTACTTGTTTTACACAGGAGGTCGTGACAAGATTCAGTCCTTAGGGTTATCTGGGCGGTTCTACCACAAACCACACTCTCGTGCACACCCGCACCATACCCCCGAACCATCCGCCCAGATAAATAAGCAATTTGAGGTTTTTGGGAATATTTAATAACAATATCCAACATACACCAGTCATTACCACCATGACTGCCCAACCAATTTTTCTCAGGATTAAAAGTGATGCTTGGCGCTCTCGCCCCCATGAGTATCTAAACAATACTAAGCATGGCATATAATTTCGGACTTATTTTCGAAAGGTTACTATTATAATTTTGCTAGGGCGACAAGGTTAATTCACACATTCAAATATTCCAAAGGAGGTGTAATATTATTCAAGGTAAACAGTAGGCATGTAACTAGAATCTTAAATTATCATGTATTTGCATATAACATAACAGCATGCAATTTGTTAATTTAAACCAAAATAATTTGCAGAAAATGTAGGTTCAACATGATCAAAGTATTGACTCGCCTGGCGCGGTTTACCGCGGTCTTGAGTTCACACAAAGTTGTCTCATGCGATGCTTTCTCTTGAGCTTCTGGTCTCTATCTTCACTTCAAGCTTAATCCCGCTGGATCCACTGAATCTTCACGACTCCCAATTTCTAATTACGCGACAAACGACTGAATCCAAATGAAAGCAAATAACTCAAAAGATCCAAATAAATCCGAATAAACTCAATTTAGTTTTATTATGAGTTAATGGGTGTTTCGAGTGATGTGAGGCATGGCCAGTGGTAGAATAGGGTGACTCGATCTTTTATTAACAATTTCTTTTATTATTTTTATATTTATCAAGGAAGTTTAATGAGTTAAGATGGACCTATGAATTAATGTACAAGTTTAGCTGGGTATTACTTTGTCGAGTGCTAATATTCAAGGTAATTTGGCTTACCGAATAAATTTTAAAGTCTAGATGTATAGCATTTTATGGGGTGACATTTTATGTAGCCTCAGTTTTTCCTACACTTATTTCAACTAGAATCAAGATTCAGTTGTATGGGCCATACCTTGTATTTCATGCTCATCATTACTATTTATTAAATCTAGTGTTAAGATTTAACTAATGGTGCCCTTATTATTTTATCTGTGCTTTAGTTAGTGTTATGTTTAACTTTATTTCTAATTTTTGACTAAACTTAACACTCTGAGCAATGCTTGATATGTGTCATTCTATGTGACCCTAATTACTCGTGTTAATGGCTAAACGTTTACTTTAGAGTGTTTATAGGTCTATGAGATTATTTTGGTATTTGATGACCTAGGGCTACTACATTTTAACACCTGTTTATTATTATGACCTCTTAATTTGAGTGCTTTCCGAAAACTATTGATACCGATAATTTATTCCTTAGCATTAGTATCTTGCATATTTTAATTAATCTTCTATTTACATAGGACCAAGCTCACTATACCCAAAAAATCGACTCCACTAAATTCATTGTTGAGATTTACTTATCGGTGACGTGCTAAAGGCGAGGGTTTCATTATGGTCATCTAATTTAAATGTTTATGGTCACGCCCTTTTGTGTAATTAATTTTTATGAAGAGGCCTTATTTAATTAAACCTACCATTGCGATTTACTCAATGGCAGCATGTTAAATGATATCGCGTATATTTAATGATGGTCTAAGGTAATCTTTTAACTTAAACCTTGCTGTTATAGCTAAACATGATATCCAACATCTTTATGAAATTTTTTAAATAATTAACCCAAGTCATCTTTTATTAATACCCTTAATTAGAATTTAGACTTGAGTTAAATGTTCTAAACCACATACATAACACTTAATATATCATCACAGCTCAGATAACCTAGTTCTATACCCTAATCAAATTTATTATATTCTCTAATTTATTCCCTAATTACTTCCTAGCTAGAATGTGCTAAAAAAATATACGCAAAAATATGGACAGAGGGGATTCGAACCGGCGACCTACGGGGTGGTCTCGGCTCGGCTAACCAACGGAGCAATGCTCACTTTGTGATAGTGGTGGGGGAATTAAATTGATAAGGCGTCTACTAGAGGGGCTCCCAACCGGCCGAAACAGGGGAGGCGGCTGTGCAATGCCCCGGTGGCGACGTGGGAGTGGAGCGGTGGTGCCGTGATGGAGGGGAGAAGGAATCGGTGGGCGCAGAAGCTAGAGGAGGGCAGGGGGAGGCTTACCCACGGGTTGGCCAGGCGGAAAAGGGGCTGAGGCGATATGGCGACGGTGGCCTACGGCAGCGCGAGAAGACGTACGTCGCCGGCGAAGCACAGGCGGTGGGAGACCCGGGCGACGAAGGGAATAGCGTCGTGAGGCTCCAAGGGCGCTCAGGTAGGAAGGAATTGGCTTGGCGTGGCTCCCGTCGGTGGTTGCTGCTTCGGCCGGCGCTGGAGGAGATGGCCTCGCCGGCGGGTTGGGGCTCGGATACTTCGATTCCGCGGGGTGGGAGCATGAGGGAGGCGCGGGGAAGGAGATGGCGGGCTTCAATGTCTCTTGTAGACTCCGGGTGCGGCGGGCGCCGTTCGGCCTCATCCATGTCAAGCGGCGGCGACTGCTCTCGGGAAAGAAGGGGGAAAAGTGGGGAGGAGGAAGAGGGGATGGCACGGGAGAAATGGGGAAGCCGGGACTTCTTATGGCCGCTGAGGGGCGAGGAGGCGCGGCGCATGGCAGGGGATAACGAGGGTGGTGCTGCGCAGGGGGCAGAGGAGGCAGCGAGAGAGAGCGAGCGAGCGGCGCCGCGCAGAGGGCAGAGCAGCGCTGCGACGGATGGGACAACTCGGGTGCAGAAGGCAGAGAGCAACAGAGCACGCGCGGGCGCACGAGGGGAAAGAAAGATGAGGAGGGAGGAGAGGCGCGGGCGCTGCCACGCGAGGAAGGAGGCGGCGTGGAGCAAGCACAGCCAAGAGGCAGGGGAAAAGAAAAAGGAGCAGAGGAGGAAGAAAAGAGGGGAGGGCGCCGGGCCCATGCGCAGGGAGAGGAAAAAGGGGAGGGGAGAGAGAAAGGGGTTAGGGCCCACCTGTAAATGAGAGAAGAATAGAGAAGGGGAGAACGGGTAGTTTTAGAAGTTTCTTTTTAAACTATTAAAGATAGTTTCTATTACTATTATTATTTACGTTTTGTGTGTATGTGTGTGTGTGTGTGTGTGTGTATATATATGCATTCTTACATATTCTTTTTGCTGGCTTCCTTTAATTTTGCATATATGTATATATATATACTTATTTCTTGTCTTGCTAAACTATTTCTTGCGCAGTTTGTATATACACATAGGCATATGTATATATACGTGTGTGTAATTTATCCCTTCACTTTTATTGCTATTCATATCATTACATCCAAAATAAGTTTTCATATTTTAACTCAGGTTTCTCCCTCCTTACACTGGATCATCTTTTCAGATTCATATTTGAAATTTTATCTTCCTATTATTTGCACATTTCCTTTTAGGTTATTTCTAATGTTTGTTTCTTAATTTTTGAGCTTCTTAAATTTTTGGAACCTCAACAAAATTCCAGAAAAATGCCATAAAAATCCTCACTCAAATAGAATATATTGCGAAACCATTCAAAAAATTCATATTTTAAATTTCTGATTTTTCAGGATGTTACAGCAGCAGCCCAGCAGCCAGCAGAGCTGAGAGCACCATGTTTTTCCGTGACCGCAAGCCCGCGACAAGTCTCTCTTCTTTGCGAATTTGTCACTCGTATTCAACCGCACGCTCGCACGTGCAGTTACGCCGACAAATTTGCGAATTCGCGGGAGCCGAAGCCCACGTCGTCCTCTCTCCTCCTTCCTTCCGCCTCCCATGCCACTGGTCGCTTCAGGTAGGGAAGTCACAGCACGAAGCAGCAGCAGCAGCTTGACATGTGCATCGCTCTGCGCACCAGTGCCCTGAGAATGGCAGCGTCGCGCCGTGCCCGGCCTCACCCTGTTAGGTCCTTAGGATCATCTAGGTTTAGATCTGAGGGTGTTCTTGTTCGGATTCGAGAGAGAAGGGGAGAGGGAGAGAGGAGTACCGACCGTCCGATGCATTGGAGGAGGAGCTGGCCATCACTGCTTCGTCGGTGAAGTCTGCGCACGGGCAGCGACAGTTGGAGAAGAGGAGGGCGGTGGCGGCGGCGTAGATCCGGTGAAGGGGACGGCGATGGAGCTTCCCGCCGCCGACTGCGCGTCCCTCTAGATCGGTCTAGGGTTTGTGTCGGTGGGAGGTTGCGGCTCAGGCGAACCTCGTTAGTCGAGCCGCCGGCCCCCACCCTCTATTTATTGCGCAGCGCGATGGGGGCCCATTAGCCAATAGTTGGGCTGAGCGCCCCTGATCAGGGCGCGGATCAAGGTCCCGATTAGCCGTTGGGCTAATCAGGGAGAGATCAATCTAACATTCTCCCCCTTGATCTCCTCTCATATCATACCTTTTCTTCTTTTACCATTTCATCACAGATTAGTGCATAGAGCATGCTTCATCGTCACGGTCATTCGCCGATAGATTTAACAGCTACAATACACATCTCTGTTCTGAAACAGATTCTTTAATTTTGGGCCCTTTATAGTCCAGGAATCATAGGCTTTCCCTTAAACCCATGCCGGCTACATGTTCTCTGAACACGTTGGGTGGTAAGCCTTTTGTAAGCGGATCCGCTAACATCTTTGCGGTACTTATATGCTCAAGACTTATAATTTGATCTCGAACTTTATCTTTCACAACATAGTACTTTATGTCAATGTGTTTGGCAGCACCACTTGACTTATTGTTGTGGGCATACATTACTGCGGGTTCATTATCGCAGTACAACTTAAGTGATCTATTGATGTCGTCAACCACTTTTAAACCGGGTATGAACTTCTTTAGCCAGTTCACCTGCCCCGTGGCCTCATAACATGCTACAAACTCGGCATACATTGTGGACGATGTAGTGACAGTTTGCTTAGAGCTTTTCCACGATATAGCTCCTCCAGCGAGAGTGAACACATATCCAGATGTCGACTTTCTATCATCTCCCGCATAATCAGAATCTGTATACCCCACTATATGGAGTGAATCTGATCTTCTGTATGTCATCACGAGGCCTTTTGTTCCTTGCAAATAACGCAAGACTTTCTTTACCAATTTCCAATGTTCTATTCCAGGATTGCTCTGGAATCTGCCAAGTAACCCGGTAACAAACGCTAAGTCAAGGCGCGTACACACTTGAGCATACTGCAAGCTTCCGACAGCTGAAGCATATGGAACCGATTTCATTTGATCGAGCTCGTACTGGTTCCTGGGGCATTGAAAATCCCCATATCTGTCGCCCTTGACTATAGGTGCAGGTGAAGGACTACATTTATGCATACCAAATTTCTTTAAAACTTTCTCTATGTATGCCTTTTGTGACAGTCCCAATGTCCCTTTGTTTCTATCCCGGTGAATTTCGATCCATAGAATGAACGAAGCTTCACCAAGATCTTTCATATCAAAGTTTGAGGACAAAAACTTCTTTGTCTCCAGTAGCAGACTGACATCACTACTAGCTAGTAGGATATCATCCACATACAGGATTAGGAAGATAAACTTCCCATCTTTAAACTTTGCATAAACACAGTTGTCCTCTACATTTTCTTTAAACCCAAATTTTCTTATTGTACTGTCAAACTTCAAGTACCACTGTCTTGAAGCTTGCTTTAACCCATAGATCGATTTCTTTAGGCGGCATCCCATTCTTTCATTTCCTTCCACGACAAAACCTTTCGGTTGTGCCATGTAAACATTTTTCTCCAAATCCCCATTAAGAAATGCCGTCTTTACATCCATCTGATGTAACTCTAAATCATAATGTGCTACTAATGCCATTATGATTCTGAAGGAATCTTTACCTGAGACTGGAGAAAAGGTCTCATTGTAATCAATCCATTCTCTTTGCGTAAAGCCTTTTGCCACAAGTCGCGCTTTGTATCTTTCTACATTCCCTTGGGAGTCAAGCTTTGTCTTGTAGACCCATTTACAGCCTACTGTTTTGGCTCCTTTAGGAATAATTTCCAAGTCCCAGACTTTATTAGCCTTCATGGACCTCATTTCCTCTTCCATGGCCTCAAGCCATTTTGAAGAATTTTCGCTTCTCATGGCTTCTTCAAATGAGGTGGGATCATCCTCCATTTGAAATTCCTTTGTATGATAAATCTGATAATCATCAGAAATAGCTGATCTTCTTACTCTTTGAGACCTCCTCGGGGCCTCCTCATTTGGTACATCTTCTGTTTGAGGCTGTTGTTGCTCCCCCTCATCTGTGGCAATGGGTTCTATAGGATCCTGAAGAACAGGTTCCACATTCTCATTCATTGTTGCCACAGGAGGAACAATAACAGGTGCTAGCACCACAGTGTCTTGCACCGTCGGTGCAGCGACAGCATGTAGTGTGAAGAATGGCTCTTGAATCATCAGAGTGGGCGCACACACCCGCTTCTCTTCAAGGTCAATCTCTCGAGCTACCATGCTTCCCCTCATCATTTCATCCTCTAAGAAGACAGCGTGTCTCGTTTCTACAAACTTTGTATATCTGTCTGGACAATAGAAACGAAAACCTTTTGACTTTTCAGGGTAGCCAATGAAATGACAACTTACTGTTTTGGGATCAAGCTTCCCAAAGTTTGGGTTAGATACTTTAGCCTCAGCAGGACTCCCCCACACACGTAAGTGGTTTAGTGAGGGAACTCTTCCCGTCCACAACTCGTACGGTGTTTTGGGCACCGACTTACTAGGCACTCTGTTGAGAATATGAATGGCGGTTTTCAACGCCTCCATCCATAAACTCAATGGTAGTGTGGAATAGCTCATCATGCTTCGCACCATATCCATCAGGATACGGTTGCGTCTTTCAGCTACTCCATTTTGCTGAGGTTCGCCCGGTGTAGAATACTGGGCCACTATGCCATTTTCCTGTAAAAACCTTGCAAAAGGTCCAGGAACTTGTCCATATAGGGTATGTCGACCGTAGTACTCTCCCCACGATCAGATCGAACTATCTTAATCTTTAAATCGTGTTGGTTTTCAACTTCAGCCTTAAATATCTTGAATTTATCCAAGGCTTCATTTCTTTCTTTGATTGGATAAATATATCCATAACGGGAGTAATCATCCGTGAATGTTATGAACGAGTCATATCCATCCACACTTTTCACAGGAAAAGGACCACAAATGTCTGTGTGAATAATTTGTAGAACTCCTGTGTTTCTTTTGGCGTCTTTCTTAATTTTCTTTACATATTTTCCTTTAATGCATTCTCTGCATTGTTCTAAGTCTGAGAACTCTAATGGAGGAAGAATATCATTCTTAACTAGTCTTTCTATTCTCCCCCTCGAAATATGGCCTAAACGACAGTGCCATAATTTCGACGACGCATCTAGAGTTCTCTTTCGTTTCCTGTTTACATTCGTAGACGAGGATTCAATCACTTTCTCGCACGCGACGTTCCCATTATCGCATACGACATTCACATCATCACATAATGATAACAAATAAAGCTCATTTTGTAAGATGGCAAGACCAACACATTCTTTATTAAACATTATTTCACACTTGCCATATCCAAAATGATAATCATAACCATCATTGTCCAAACATGAAACACTAATCAAATTCCTCTGTAAAGAGGGAACATAAAGAACATCTCTAAGTAAAACAGTGAAGCCATCAGCTAGCTCTAATGAAAGATCGCCAACGGCTTCAACTTCAGCTTGGACTCCATTTGTGACTTTAACGCATCTTTCTTTTCTTTGCGTATTCCTCGTCGAACGGAATCCCTGCAAATTATTGGCAACACGAACAGTTGCACCTGAATCAATCCACCAAGTAGATTTTGAATATTTTACATACGCCGTTGGGCAGAAATAGAAATAATGCATAAAATCATCAATTAAAATTATAATACTGTTAACAGCAAAATTATATGCCTTATTTCCAACGTTGGTCAAAATACGACATACAATTTTATCTATACATTAAATCTACATCACCGTTGGGCAGAAATAGAAATAATGCATAAAATCATCAATTAAAATTATAATACTGTTATTATCAATGTTGGTCAGAAAATAACAATATCATAATTCACAACAATTCTCAAAAAATTAAATTCGCCCGTTGGTTCGAATTTAATTGAAAGAGAATCAACATTAACTTTTTGCAGCGGAAACATGAAATAATTATAAAAATAACTCTTACTCAGAAGCATTATTACTGTACTCATCTAATCTCTGGAAACATAACACGTTGGTGCAAAAATTTACAGAGATTTGATTCAAATTTCATTCAAATTCATTCAAAAAATGCTTCTGAAAATAATTAAATTCATTTTTCGGGATTTACTGTGCAAAATGCCATTTTGGCCCATCCCGCGCGGCCGCGGCCCGCACAGCACCGCGCCGCCCCGCGCTCCCCTGCGCCCAGGCCGCAACCTGGGCCTGGGCCGGGAAAGCTCTCGCCCGCCTGGGCCGAAAGCCAGCCCGCTGTCCTCGGCGCGATCCATCGCCGTCCACGCGAAATCCGACGGCTCGCGGTGATTTCGGCGGATCAACTCGCGGTCCTCAGCGCTATCTCAGCTGTTCATTCGCATCCGACGACTGAGCGGCGTTTTCGGCGGAACAAAACCCGCTCGCGGCGGACGCCCGAAAACCCTAGAACATTCTCTCCTCTCCCCTCTCTCAGCGTCGCTCCCGAGCGGACGCAGCGGCGGCGGCGACTTCGTCCACGCCGCCGGAGAAGGAAAAGACCGGCGCCAACGCGGGCCCTCTCGCCGGCGTGCGCGCTCCCCTGAGAGGGAGCGCGCCGCCGTCGAGCGGCTCCGTGTCGGCGCCCCTCAGCGCGTCGACGGTGGCCCGTTTTGGAGCGCCGGCGAGCCCACGGCTCGGCCGGTCTTCCCGCACGCCAGCGACGACGGCCCGGCGACGACGGCCAGGTAAGTCCCGGCCTTTTCAGATCTAGGGTTAGGGTTTTGATCCGGACGGATCGAGTCCATTCCCCTCTCTTTTCTAGGGTTAGGGTTGGGGTCCATTCTTTTCTTTTCCGCACGCCGGTTAACTGACGGCGGTCTGAGTTCTTTTCCATCTAGATCTACGCCTAGATTAACGCTCTGATACCATTGTTAGGTCCTTAGGATCATCTAGGTTTAGATCTGAGGGTGTTCTTGTTCGGATTCGAGAGAGAAGGGGAGAGGAAGAGAGGAGTACCGACCGTCCGATGCATTGGAGGAGGAGCTGGCCATCACTGCTTCGTCGGTGAAGTCTGCGCATGGGCAGCGACGGTCGGAGAAGAGGAGGGCGGTGGCGGCGGCGTAGATCCGGTGAAGGGGACGGCGATGGAGCTTCCCGCCGCCGACTGCGCGTCCCTCTAGATCGGTCTAGGGTTTGTGTCGGTGGGGGGTTGCGGCTCAGGCGAACCTCGTTAGTCGAGCCGCCGGCCCCCACCCTCTATTTATTGCGCAGCGTGACGGGGCCCATTAGCCAATAGTTGGGCTGAGCGCCCCCGATCAAGGCGCGGATCAAGATCCCGATTAGCCGTTGGGCTAATCGGGGAGAGATCAATCTAACACACCCGTCCCTGGCGGCCGCGGTGCGCTCGTGTTGCTCCTACGACGTCATCACCTCGGGGAACAGGTTGATCGGCGAGCACCTGAGAGCCGGCAGGTTCGACACCGCGCGAAGGTGGTGTCGTGTCCTGGACGGCCATGACAAAAGGGTGCGCGAGGTGGGGATGGCTTTTGAGCTGTTTAACTTGATGCCTGTAAAGAACTCCGTGTCGTGGTGCATCATGATCGATTGATCGGAGGACTTGTCCACCATGAGAAATTCATAGAGGCAGTTGAATTGTTCAATAGTTTTGATGAGAAACGGGGAGGAAATGACAAGTGCACTTCTTGTTAAGGTCGTGAACGCTTATGCTGGCCTGAAAAGTATTAGGGAAGGCAGATGCACTCATGGATTTGCTGCGAAGTCTGGATTTGTTCTTGACCTGATTATCGAGTTTTCATTGGTTGTGATGTACTGTAACTCCTTAGATATTGATGGAGCACGGTTAGAATTTGATAAAATGGACAGACAGCATGTTGGTTCATGGAATGCCATCATATGTGGCTATATATATGCGGACAAGATCGATGAGGGTAGAAAACTTTTTGATTCCATGATTGACAGAGACAAGATCTCATGGAACTTGATGGATAATGGCTATATAAGATATGGAAGAATTATTGATGCTACTGAGCTATACTCAAGGAATACAATCATTCTTGGATATGCATTCAATAGTCTTGGTCAAAATCCTGTTGAAATGTTCCAGAATTTGAAAAAGGCACAAGGTGATCCCGATGACTTCGCATTTCTTGGTTTCCTATCTGCATGTAATCACATGAACGTTTTGGAGGAAGCAAAACATTTCTTCCATGTGATGACGTCTGATCATGGAATCGTACCTAATATAATGCACTATGCTTGCATGGTTGATCTATCTTGTAGGAGCTCGCCTCTCTCGGCCCTCTGCACATAGTGGTCCGGGGCGGGGCGCTCGAGGGGGCGGTTCTGACCTACAAGCGATGCCCTATCAACAAGCAAACATCTCATCTCTCTGTCCCTCCACCGGTGCTTCCCTTCCCGACATTCCGACGCTGAAACTCGAAGACATGCAGCCTGACCAGAATCCCGCATCGAAGCAGCTAAACCGACCAGAGGACTAGACTCGGTCAAGCGTGCGCTGCGTCAGTTCATAGTCAAGCTTGTTATCTCCAAATCCGAGGATGATTTCGACGACAAGGTGATGCAAGCGTATGCTTCCCTCTTTGATCATCCTTTAGCCTCCCAACACATTGAAGCCCTCGTGGCCCTCTTCAACCTCCCTTCGCCGCCGGTCGCTGAGATACTTGCACACGGCAATTGGAATGCCGTAGTAAGCCTCATCCAAAGTCCTGGCGTTGTTGGTAGTCCTCAATCACAATGTCAAACTGTAATATTTTAGTTTGGAATGTGCGCAGTTTAAACACACTCGCACGTAGAAATGTAGTCAGAAACTTCATGAACGACTTCCAGTCGGACGTTTTTTTGTATTCAAGAAACGAAATTGGATGCCATTCTGGCATCTCTTGCTATGAAACTTTTAGGTTCGGCCTACTCCTTTGTGTTCTTACCTGCCTCTAGCACTCGCGGCAGCTTACTAACTACATGGAAAAATTCTTCAGTGTCGGTCTCCAGCACGACGATTCATGACTAGTCGGTCACAATACATGTGACGTTGCGGGCTAACAGTTTAACTTGGTGGTTGACATCCGTGTACGGACCGACGTTAGACCGCGAGGAAACCATCTTCCTAGAGGAGCTCCGTGAGGTAAGAGCTACATGCCCTGGGCCCTGGCTCATAACTGGGGACTTCAATCTGATTCTCTTGGCTCTCGACAAAAGCAACACGAACCTTCATCGCTGTCTCATGGGGAAGTTTCAACGCTTCGTCGATGATCTTGAACTCAAGGAATTACACTTACATGGTCATCGATTCACTTGGAGCAACGAGCGCGAGAACCCTACTCGGCTACTCTTGTTAGGAATGGCAATACAGCGTTCACACATCAACTAGCTCAAAGAAGGGGATGCGAGCACAAAGTTCTTCTTCCACACAGCACACCGATGGAAAAAAAATCATCGGCCCCCTTTACACAAAAAACCAAGTCATTACCAACGAAGAAGACAAAGTGGCACACTTCCAAGAGTTCTACGAGGAGATCTTTGGCACCTGCGTTGACCGCGACTACACACTTGACACTTGACATCGAACGCAATAGCAGAGTCTTCAACAATATCAAGACAGACACCGAAACGCTCATGGGTAAACCCAAACAAGAACTAAATTGTTGGCATTGGGCGGTCGCCGACTCTCTCCCGACTCCTCTGACATGACAGCCATCGTCTAGTTGCTCCTTCTCGCAGTCTAGCTGCGCTGTCTCTTCCGCCCCTTTTAGTTGCTTTCTTCCCTCTCGGGTTTCTAGCTAGTTCCTCTCTAGTCGCCTGAACCTTCCTTCCATTTTCGTTTTTTCTTTCCGCTGGATGTATTGACTTCTTTCCTCTTAATGCAATGACATGCAAGACTTTTACATGTTCCCTTAAAAAACAGTACGGCCTTGTATGCTTATCGATTCATTTTTGTTGCTCTTCAGGAAGATAATGACGACATGATCTTCGCCACCAGGTTGTACAGTTTGATCAGCAGGGATAGTGTTCAGCAAAAAGGTGTGGATAAATCACTTTTACCAGGCCAAACACAGTCATTTCCTTTGGCTTCCTACAAGTGTTCATCCCTGCTGCATATCGGATCAGTGGTGAGTGTTAACGTGACCCATACAATATGTTATACAAATGGGGGAAATGGCAGAGTTGTGGATTGATTCAAAAGGTTCTGCTTGGTTGGGCTGAAAAAATATAGCTTATTACTGAAAATGCACTGTAACTGGCTGAAATTTCACTGTAGTTGAAGGTGGCTTATTTGGCGTAATTAAATTTAAAAATAGAAAAAAATATGTTAGCTCATCTCGGACAACGCAAACGAATACGAGAAAAAAAGAACCAGCAAAAAAGCGAAAAAACAGAAAAAGATAAAATTTATAAATAGTAAAAAATAAGTTAGAAGTCAGAAGCTGAAACGAGCAGGGTTTAATCATGAGCTACCTTTTAGCAGCTTGCTTGCTCTCACGGTAGATGACGAACTTCAGCAACTTATCTAAACAAAATTTGCTTTGCCCTCCCAAAAAAAACCATACGAAGTACGGAGTAGTGTACACTTGGTCAATATATTACCTGTGGCATCATTCTCGTGTGTTGGCTTTGCAATAAGCCAATAATCATGCAGTTACAATAAATCTTCGAGATGATGCATCGAGGAACAAAGGGAATAGCACATGAAGCATTGTAAAACAACAAACCACGGACATACGCACAACGCAGACTCGCTGTATATCAGCGAGCGGAGAATCAAAGAAATACAGGTGAACTCACGTAACAATACAGCATAACAGATAAAGAACAATTAATCACTTTCTCCTAGTACAACTAATTTGTTTAGCCGGCTAAAAGATGTAATCCATAGGGTGCATGCTAATGCTAGACACATTTCCCTAGGAATGGCATGGCAGCTCAGGGGGAAGAATCCCATCATATGTTGAGTGTCTGACACCGTATATCGATGTTAGCACAAGAAGAATAAATGGGCGTAGGCCCAAACTCATGGTTTTTCTTTTGAAATTCACCTCCACCTTGCACCTCCCAATCTGATTACCTCTTCAGTACCAGAATCCTTGCGAGCTCTATCATCACCAGCATCATCCTTTGCATTTGTTGCGTCACCATATAAATCCTTCAACTTTGCCAGGTTGGATGGCTCTGGTGCTTTACCAAATGGGCTGGAGCGATGTTTTTCACTGTCAGTTCTGCCACGGTTTGGACTCCTGCTCCTGCTTCTGCGGGCACTTGAATGTCCATTTCGATCAGAGTCCCTGTCCCTCCTTTCACGACCTTGCCTCTCAACATCCCTATCTGAATAGCTTGACCGATAGTAATCGCAGTCTCTGTTATCACGGGTGTGCCGATCATGCTCCCTGTCCTTGTACTTACCACGATCACGATCTGAACTGTCCCGCTCAGAATTATGATCGCGCTCATGACTCCGACTTCGTCGCTTCTTGGGTGAAGATCTTGCATGATCACCATCATAACTCCTTTTGCTATCCCGTACAGAAGGAAATGTCTTTCGGACTGGAGATGAGTCCCTTGTGGATGCACGGTGTGGAGCACGCTGACCAAAAGAGACGGATAAAGAAGCCTTTACCGAAGGAGGCCGTCGAGAAGTATCATCTGAACCAAGACGACTAGAATCCCCTGTCATCCCTGACTGCTTTGTTGGGAGCTTCATCTTCTCAAGATGGCCTGTGACCTGTCGCAAAGTTGGGAGAGGCACTCGTGGAAGAAGACTGTCGAAGTAGTACTGCAAAGAAACAGTAAATGGCATGAAAAATTAGTTTTACCATACATGTGAATACTATTTCTCACTTGAAACTATCAGAATAATAGCTCAAAAATGAAACACTGAACAGTAGAATCAGAGTTGTCAACAAAAACAGAATGAAAGTGAATATGGTTGAGGTTAATATGCTATGTTATGTTTTAGCACACGGGCATGTAGGCTTGGGGCTGAGGGGTTCTAAGTTATATGCAGCTCTAACATCAGTTATGAAGACAAACTGTGACAATAGAAAAAAAAATTGGAACAAAAAAATTGCCAAAAAACAAACTAGTCAATTCTTTTGTGATTGCTTTCAGCCAACTGAGTCAAACATCATTCTGTATAGGCTGGACCTGTAAACGAAATTAAAGGACCCATCCACTGAAGAGTAACAACAGCCAATCAAACCAAAGAACCACAATTCACCACTGTTTCCGTTCACCCGGAAAACTGGCATCTCAATTTGCTACCAGTTTTCTGCTAACTTGCATGGACAATGAAATCTATCAACTATTGGACTTTAGTCCGTTAGCCCATAGCTAAATCTGGAGGAATTTCCAACTACAATATCACAGAAGCCTCTGATTGGGAATAAATGTGGGTGGCAGCCAGTAAAAATTGCATTTTTTATAGCTAACTGTCTACCAGAACTTGGGCATTGCACAGCCTTTTCTTTTTACTAGCAACCGTAACCAAATTCAAGAACTTCGAGTTGTAAGATGCATGCTTATTACACATTGGACTTCCTTTTCTTTTTGATAGGGAGATGAACATTTTTGTTGATAAAATACACCCGCAGACCTTATCCAAAGCATAAAGCATGGGCAGGAAAGAAAACAATACCATCTCTTGCCAAAAAGAAACAAATATGTTACATAGTCCTCAACAAGTTAAAACAGAGTAAATCATCAAGATAGCATACGCCATTTTCACGTGCTATGAATCCTTCAACCAACCAGTTTAAACATAGGAAACACTAGCATAAAAAAGGGAAAAGAACATTTGAGTAACATATCATGACAAACCTTATACAAAGTGGTTACTGGTGGAAGAGATGATGTCTCCTCTTAAAGCAACTCCACAATTGAAATTTCCCCTCAGTATGCCATATCAACAGGTGAGTGATTCAACAAACACTAATTGCATTTAGGTTCAGAAAATAGCATGTCAATGATGTATGCCCTTGGATGTGATTGGGTAACTAAATGATACTGTAATAGCAGCTTTACAATACTGTTCTGTTTAATGGCAGAAATGGGAGGGAAGTTTAAGAGATATACCTGACCAAGGAGGAGATCACGCACATAAACACCCATAGTAGTCATTTTACCGTTGGATCCAGGGGAAAACTCCTGAAAGGGAAGACATATTATGTAGAGGTGAGTTACAGTACATTGGAAAGAACTGCAAAGGGATTAACCATTTAATCATAAATAGGCATAAATGTCTTACAGTTATAAACACGGCAAAATTAGCATGTTAAGAAAAGAAAAAACCATTTGCACAGATAGATCCACATGGTTAAGCATTGGGTTCAAACATGTGCACATCATTATGTTTCAAAGAAGCAAGTGCTAGTAGTCTAGTACAGGAATGGTGGATTCCAGAGAACTATCAATTTGGCCTTTCTGATCATGCCCTTCCATCAGCTCACCATCTGGGCTTCCTTTTTATATCATTTTTTTTTCTAACTTCGCTTCTATGCTTGGTCCACAATGGAATACAATAGAGGAACCATCTTTTGTGCTACCTTTCATATTTTTAGTAATTATTTCTGGTTTGCACAAGCATTGTCCTTAACAAATAGCAGGTGCATAATAAGAACAGAAGATCTTTGTTTATCTTATACAAGTTTAACATACCACTTTATTGGAAGCAATATTGAGGTTTGCTAAATACTTCAATGCATAACATAGAACATATGGGGGGGCTGGCAATTCTCCACTTACTGCTTAAATTTATTGTGAAACAAATGCAAAAGAAGCAGAGAGCTAACGCAAGAGACAATACCTCATCATCTTTAATGTAGGGTTCATACCAAGTCCATAATGTCTTTGGTTCTGCAACATATCGCAGGTAGAGAAATCCAATCTGAAATATAAATGATTCTTATTGATTTATTGTATGGGAGCTAAAATTAATTTTTTTATAAGCTAAACATTCCTGGTTCTCTAAAAGCTAGTGCCATGCACAAATGGAAATGTTTTTTTTCTTCCGTAGAGATTCAACTACTTATCAAGGGTCTATATTTCGCATTATCATCTACCGCCCTTTCTTTCCTCCAGTCCCCTTCATGGCGTTCACGCATTCAGATCATCGTATGTATGTTTGACTTCGGTTGCCGGTGCAATAGAAAGGATTCTAACAAAGATTTCCAAGTCATTACACTACATTTACGGGGGGAAATTTACCTAACAGTACACTGAGACCCATTTTCAATCACACTGTCTACACACATAACTAAATTCAGTGCTTTAGCAAATTCTCTTACATTTAGTAATCCCCCTATATTGCAGTCTGCATGCAGTATGCGATCGTGAAACACAGAAACAGAAATGAACATTGGGAAAACCAACAAACAGTAGACTTACAGCTCTGATGTAAGGAGAATCAGGGTGCTTCAGCAGCCCGTGCATCTGCTTCACCGTGAGCTTCATGGTGAAGAACTTGTACAGGAGGCAGAACGCGGAGGAGGGGCCGCGGCAGTTGCCGGTCATCCATGGCTCAACGTGGTCAACCTGGTTGTAGATCTCGTCGATAACCTCGTGGTACGTCTTGAGCCTGTAGAGCTCCTTGAAGTAGTCCGAGGAGAGGATGTTCACGGACAGCACCTTCTCCATCAGCACATCGATGGGCCTACCGGATGACTGTATCTCCATTTCCCCTCTGAAATTAAGGTCAAGCAGAATCAATCCAAACCATATTTGAGATCTCCTACACAAGGGCAGCAAAATTATACGGCATCTCCAAGAAAGAAATTGTCAGTGTTTCGACAAAAGATCAAAAATGCTATTCCGAACCAAATTTGTTGCAGGCTAGCAATAGGGGAGAGCAAAGCACAAAAAGATCCCATCTTTTTCGCATCAAGATCCAAACTTTCACCCTGGAATAGTTACCTCTTTCCTTCTCACCAGAACGCGACGGGCGCGCGTGAGAGGCCACGTTGGTGGTCGATCGAG